>VZUI01056351.1:0-85500 GCA_013401135.1 Cettia cetti | reverse complement strand
TCCTTCCTTCCCTCCTTCCTTCCCTCCTTCCTTCCCTGCTGCTTTTTAACTGATTTCTCAGTAACTTTGGCCAGTGAGCTAACTTCAGCAAATATGGAAGTACTCTGAAGTACAGAGGTGCTTGAAAGTTTTTGGTTTGACATCTCAAATGAATGATGTTCTGCCAATTAATGAATTTGGTAATCTGTTCAGACAGACTGATTGGTCATCTGTCATCCAAAGGACACTTATAAATCTTCACTATAGACATTGCACGAAATAATTGCTAGCACAATGCAAAGAGGTTGCACTGGAAGCAGTTAAATATGGTTATCAACAATGAAGCAGTAGCATTTAATAAATTCCTTCTCATAAGAAAGGAAAAATAAGGGGGAGAGCGGGCAGACTACAATTGTTAAATGCTTGAAATCACAACTCTAATATGAATATTTCTAAAATATGTAGCATGTTTTCCCATCTTATTAATTTTCATTCCCATATCTTTTAAACAGCACCTGCCTCTCTCCTTGCAGGGTCCTTCTTCTAAATAAAAGAATTATGGCAGAATTCACTTCTATTTCATATTTGCACATTTTTAGATACTGGCTGCACATAATTCAGCTTTACAGAGGCTGTTAAAAGCCTCATAAAAGCTTGATGAGGAAATGCAGTGCAAGATATATGTCTCTTGAGAAATAAAAGGAATATTCTATGGTTATTCTCTAAGGTGCTCAAAACAGTGTGAGATTACCCTTTTCAGACAGCATCTGCAAACTGTTTGCCTGTGGAAGGCAAATCCCACAGACAAGCAGGTGAAATTCACTCTACTTTAGGTACCTATATTGGGCACTTAGACACACAAAAAATGGCATACACAAAATAGATCAATTGAGCCTTCCTAACGGCTATTACAACTTCCTTTGCAATGAAAGAAGACAGTTTAGGATCTTTGGAGGTTAAATCCATTACTTTCTTCTTTCACTGGCAGTGTAGAGAATGTAAGCATTTCCAGAGAGAGAAATACTTTGTCTTGTATTTCCTGTGGGTTTTATTTTCTTGTTTTAATTCCTTTTCCTTCAGAAAACTGAAAATTATTTGTCAAATTTAGCCAGAAAGATAATTGTCCAATATAGCCAGAAATTGCAATATTTTCAGTCTCCTGGAAAAAAAAAAAAAAAAAAAAAAAAAAAAAAAAAAAAAAAAAAAAAAAAAAAAAAAAAAAAAAAAAAAAAAAAAAAAAAAAAAAAAAAAAAAAAAAAAAAAAAAAAAAAAAAAAAAGAAAGAAAAGAAAAAGGAAATAAAGTTATACTTTAGGTGCATTGGTATAATTGGTATAATTGCATCTCTAAATTGTGTATAATTTTTAAAATAATTCTGTTTTAAAATAATTCTGTTTCTTTCAGGACAGTTTTTACTTCCTGTTTGGGAAAAATGAGAAATAAACCTGTTTCCTTCTCTTCCCTTTTCTCACCAAAAAAAATCACACTAAAATTGTTTCCTGGCTCCTTGCAGGGAAAACCAAGAGCCAAAGTATCGTGGCAGAAAAACGGTTCTGCGATCGACAAGAACGACATCAACATCCGCAACACCGAGAACGACACCATCATCTTCATCCGAAAGGCAGAGCGCGGGCACTCCGGCGAGTACGACATGAAAGTGGAGGTGGAGAACCTGGTGGACAAAGCTACCATAGATATTCAGATCGTTGGTATGTTTGGAGAAACAGAAAGAAATCCAAGCCGTTCCAAGGCTACAGTAAAATGGGAATTGTCACATCTTCCCTGGCGGTGATATCTCTCCACGTCCAGTTACTTGGCTGTAGATTTGGGGTCTCTCTGGAAATCTTCATACACCAATAGCACTGTTGGAATGTTTCAGTCCCTTTTTTTTTTTCTCTTAAGCCCCTCATGTTCCTGTCTATCCAGGATGCAAATTTTTCTTTGAGTGGTACCCATAGACAGAAATGGTAGCAAATTCGTAGTAAGTTTGTCACAAACACACTGTGGAAGAAATCCTAAAAGCTGAAAGTACATGAAGGTAGGAAAGACAGACGAGAAAACACATTTACTTTTTGTTTTTACAATCTATTCCTTTACAGAATAGGCAAAACTGGCAGCACAACTATAACTGTTAAATTTATTGTAATTCTGATATTCCTTCGTTTTGTAAAGTTTTATTTTGCAGCCACATCTTTCTTTTGACCTTTTTTCTTTTTTTTTTTTTTTTTTTTTTGTAAGAAAGAGAGAGAAATCAAACTAATCGGAAGATGTGTGTGGGAAAAAGATTAAGAAAGATACAGTAGAATATGTCATATTTTCTTTACAGATCGCCCAGGCCCACCAGAGCTCGTAACTATTGAGGATGTCTGGGGAGAAAATGTAAATTTATCATGGAAGCCACCAAAAGATGATGGCAATGCTGCCATTACTGGGTACACTATTCAAAAAGCAGATAAGAAGAGTATGGTAAGTAATAAGGAGATATTTAAAAGCTGGATGTACTCATGAATTCTCCCTTTTAAAAACAAAATGCATTACATGCTTAAAATGATGTAGGTGGACAAAGCAGATTTATCAGCATACAAAAAAATCTCCAAAGGACTCTCTAAAAACCCTAAAAATCTCTTCTTCACTATAACTAAAACCTAGAAATGAAAATGTTTTCAAATTATTCCAAAGAGGAAGACTTAAAAAGGAAAGGATAGGTGGACTTGAGAGAAGTAATTCTGCATTTTTCCTTTGCCTCAGGAAAGAAAATAAAACTTTAAAATATTAATTCTGAATTCAGTAGGCTGCTACCAGAACAGAAGTGTACCATTTCTGCTGTTTTCAAACCTGCAATGTTACACTGTATAAGTCATTGCTACTCCTTATGACCCATGGCAAAACAGTACATAGGTAACTCTGAAACCGCTCTAAGATTTACAGATGAAAAGTGCAATACAGAAATATCTATGATTTTCATTAAACTAACAAAAATTTTACACATTCTTAAAAGACAGCAGTCAGATTCTCAGATTTAACATATACTGCAAATTTAAACAGTGGAAATCTAGGGCAATATTTTGGGACCTGCCTTCTCCAAGAAAATCTTTTGCTGTCCTCTCCTATTCCCCACATTAATATGTTGATTTCCTTCATGGTCTGATCAATTCATTCTTCCTATGCCACTTTTTTTTTTTCCTATGCCATTATTTTCCTTCCCATACTTTTGTTGTTGTTGTTGTTTTGGGTTGGGTTTGTTTTGTTTTGTTTGTTTTGGTTTTGTTTTTTGGTGGGTTTTGTTTTTTAGTTTTTGGGGTTTTTTTTCTCCCTCTCTTGAGACTGAATGAAGATATGGTCTCTGGTATGTGATCAGAACAATGTCCCCTCTAAATTACTGTGATAAGGAGAAAGTAACAACAGCAAGCAGCATCTAGGGTTCAGCGTGACATGGATCATTCAGGTCACTTTCCTCACAGTATCTGTGGTGGCGCATTTTGCAATTCTGGCACAGCTGGTCTTCTACAAAAAACTCTTTTCCCAAAGGAACTTTGGCTCTTAAAGTTGACCAAATATAAATACAAACTGTGATACAGGGAACTCAGCACAAGTTCATCTTTAGAAAAGCAAGGAAACTATTTAGGGCAGAGTAAAGAAAAGCAAAAACATTGCTGTGGTCACATTGCACTTTATATTAATTGCATTTTTAGCATTAACCTCTTTCATCTCAGATTGTTGTTTAGTTATTGTGTAATAGGACAATCCCCACATCCCATTACTGCTGCTAAAACCCTCTTGCCCATCTCAGCCTTTAGATATCAGAGGACCACCAGCACAGAACTACATTTCTCAGGAACACTCAGCCTGTGATAGAGAGGTCAGATTAGTGCAGTGGCCTCTTGTGAGTGCATATTACTGCAGAACAGCCCAGGCTATTACCTTCCCCACAGGAATGCAGTTTTGTTATCTGCAACTGTACTTTCTCTGTCAGCAGTGTGAATTAGGAATGAGGGACCCTGCCTTGCTTATACAACATGACCTCTTTAATACTGCAGTTACTAAACTGGACCCTTCCAGCTGCCAGTGTAACAATTCAGTAGGGTTCACTTTCCATTCGGCCTTCACTGCCCAGCAGTGAGCTCTGCAGTACTGCCATTATCACTCATTTCATTATTAATTATTGTTAGCTCTATCCTCTTCAAAGAAGAACCTACTCCCAGAAGCTTGATGATTCCTGCAGTGGGTTTCTGGAAGGCACAGGGTGCTGGGGGGAGCTCACCCTGTGTGTCTGTCCTTTCAGGAGTGGTTCACCGTGATCGAGCACTACCACCGCACCAGTGCCACCATCAACGAGCTGGTCATAGGCAACGAGTACTACTTCAGGGTCTTTGCTGAGAACATGTGTGGCCTCAGTGAGGATGCAACCATGACCAAAGAGAGCGCTTTGATTGCAAAGGATGGTTAGTTAATTATCCATGCCTCGTCAAGGGGGAAGGGGGTGTTCAGAGGCTGGAAGGCAACTACAGGTAAAGGCCGTATCTCTAAAGCATTCAGAGGCAGCCCTAAGGGCAGGTACAACAGCCAGGTACAACAGCATTTCCTATTCACACTTCTTGGTTTGTCCACATAGTTCATAGTCACTGCTTTTATTCAGGAGGGGGACATTTCTCCCAGGTTCTGAGATTTTCTGTGGTCTTGGATCTCAGACTCACGTCGCCACTGGCATATATGCATTGATGAGAGCTGAAGAGGAATAAAGCAGCTGTTCTGTTAGAAACAGTGGGTCACTGCCCTCCACTGGAGACTTGGCATTGGCTGTGCAGGCACTCCCTCCATTTCAGGCAGGATGCAACAGAAAAGCATAGCCCCTGCTTCACATCTTGTGAGGGTGGGGTTGGGCAAATTCTGATTCTGCAGTCAAAAATCCTGACATTTCAGAAGATGTCAGTCGATAATGGCACTTTAAACTTAAAAACCACCATACTTTCCTATGGAAAGGAAATTCTAAAAACAAATAACTTACAGTAAGAAAATCAAAATAATTTGTCTGAAAGGAAGGAATATATGACTGCCATGATGCAGAGGACAGACAACCTGTACAATGCACACAGCTAGGCTGAAAGACTCTGGAGTCACGAACAAGAGAATGGCTCTAGGAATTCTTTTTCAGCACTGCTTACTTGCCCTTCTCATGAGAGCAAGTATCAGGCCTAAGCTGCACTGAAGTCAGTATGAGAGCTTGGGTCAGCTCTCAGTGAAGCAAAGCTGCTTAATGATACCTGTGCACAGGAATAGATGTCTGGCTGGCCGGCCACTTTAAATGCCAGATGAGTGTGTGGCTGAAGAGGTTTTGTTGGTGGTTATCTCCATTTCAGAGTGGGGATAAACTGGCAGTGAGAAAATACATTTTACTACCATGTTTTTCTTGTTCAGAAACTGCATCTATTCAGATATCTGTATTGTCAGTGAACAAGGCTTGCCAAAGACAGGCTTCCTGCAGTACACAGCTCAGGATCCATTCTGCTCTGTAGCATGCAGGGCATGCAGGCACAGACACGGAATAAACTTGTATTGCTTTGTGTACCATCTGCACAGGTAACAAAGAAGCTCTCAGACCTCAATGCCATAGCATGACCAAGGGCTGTAGTCACTGTGCAGACCCACCTCCAGCCTCCCCTACAAACGCAGTTACTGAAATCACGTTGGTACCTAAAGCAGCGCAGATCGGAACTGACTCTCTGTAGCCATTTAATGCACTTGGATGTTGAGCTGCCTGCTAACACTCTTTCTATAAATGTTTAATTTTCACTTCCTAGGTAAAGTCTACAAATACCCAGTTTACGATGACTTTGACTTCAGCGAGCGGCCGCTGTTCACTCAGCCCCTGGTGAACACGTTTGCTGTAGCTGGTTACAATGCCACCCTCAACTGCAGCGTCCGGGGCAACCCCAAGGTACAGCACCACTCTGACAGCAGCGCTTAAAGCATGAGAGGGTTTAACCTGACAATAAAAATTAAATGCCACTTTACCACTTAACTCATGAACCAGGCTGAAGGCAAACAGACAGGTGTGGGTTCTAAAGAATACAAAAATAAAGGACCTGCTTACCTGTGCTACAGGCACTACAATAGTTAATGCACAGACAACTCAGTGAAGGGGCAGAACCTCAGGAAAAGGCTGGGCTTCACTGGGTCTCTCACTGATAACAACTGTACAGTTAATATATCAGTAAAAGTCGTTACTAAAATAAAGCCATAATTATTTTATAAAGAGGTAATTATTCTCTAAGTAAGTACATTGCAGGAATGCTCTGGGTGCCACGTTGCTTCTCAGACGCACTGCACAGTGTGTCTTATGGTTTCTTTTGAATTGTGTCTTTTTGAGACCTTTTTTCTGGTGTGAGAAACTGAACTGGGCTAGTAAAATCAGAAATCCAGAGTGCTGTTCACCCTTCACCTTCACAGTTTCTGACTGTGCAAATAACAGTGAAAAAATAAGTTTTTCCTATTGACGTAGAGTAATTGGATGTCAAAAGCTGATGATCAGATGCTTGCTATCATTACCAGTCTTGTATTGATAACAGGTCTTGTACTTATGACTTTAATTAGGTGATAAGAGCTGCACTGAAAAAAAATGCTAAAAAACCAGATGTATCATGCAGCCAATGCTTATCTTTAAGATTTACAATTTCCTTGGTATCACTATTTCATCTATTTTTTTATCATTTGTGATTACTCAGCTCTAACTGAACACCACAAAACAGGGGATAAAATATTTCAGTTCACAGGTTTGTGCATTTAGGCTTTCTTTTTTGTTGTTGTTTGTTGTTTGTTTGTTGCTTTTTTTACCACAGCCCAAAATAACCTGGATGAAAAATAAAGTGCTCATAATGAATGACCCAAGGTACCGGATGTTCAGCAACCAAGGTGTCTGTACCTTGGAGATCCGCAAGCCCAGCCCCTACGATGGAGGCACTTACACCTGCCGAGCAGTCAATGAACTGGGAGAGGCAGAAGTGGACTGTAAACTGGAAGTAAGAGGTAAGGGCTTTTAAACTTTGCAAACACCCTCTTTGCCTGAGCACTGTCTACAGAGCTTAAAGGAAGCAAGGCAAATGCAAAAGGGAGTTCAACTTTCCTGGATTAAATCAATATCTCTGTTAGGACAAAATAATATTGGTTGCTTTTTGTTTTGTTTTGTTTCCATTAATGGATAGTTTTTTATGAATTTCAGGTAGTTTAGAATTGACTGGGATACCATGAATGGCAACAAGACTTGGATAGGTCAGCTAATGAATAATCTCAGGACCATATTTTTCAGAAAATTACTTCCCAGGAAAAGATAGCGTAATATTTAGCTGGACTAATTCCCACCAAAGGCTCAGTTTCAATTGTGGAATAATAAGCTAAATGTTTCACAAAAAAATTATCTGAGGTTATAAGTAAAGAAAACTGGCTAAAGCCAGCTGATACAAAGTGTCTGACAAAGGAATTCAGAGGGAATATAGGTGACATCAATATGACTTTAATTACATTACTTCCATCATGCTAGTCTATAATGAAAACCATATTTAAATTTTTTATGGATTGCATTGTGTTTATTTTGCATTTCAATTTCCATTTTCTGTATTTTCTGATGTGTCTTGTCCCACAGATCAGATTTGCCAGCAAAAAGACATTTCAATAAATGTTTGGTATATGTTAAGTTTAACACTTAAATAATGTAATGAAAATATGCATAATGTATTTCTTAGTTTTTATTTTTTAAGATATTGTCTTTAAAAGGTGATGTCCTCATACTTGAAGTAAGATTGTTTTCCTTAATCACAAGCAAACTTTCTATTTCACAGCATAACAGAAGACCTCAACACCTGAAAGTTGCTTTGTCTATTTTTTCATACTGAAAAGCCAAGTTATTTTGCTAAGTGAATGCAGCAGCTGAAGCTTAGCAAACCAGGATAGGCTCAGGGCCTGCTGTAGGCAAATACAGCAAATTACTCTTAAACAGCCAGAGTACAAAGACATCATTACATCTTATTTCTCTCTTCTATTGACTTACATGTTGATTTATTATCCTCTTAAGTTTCCCAGCCTGTTTGTCCGTTTAGGAGGGCTCCCTAGATGACTGCTCACCATGCGGATGCAGAGCAGGGACTCGTGGATTTCTGACTCACTGGAAATCAATTGCAGTTTGTGTGTGTGTGTGTTTGTTTTCCTATGTACAGCTTTAAACTGGTTCAGCTCCAGCAAGTAACTATCAAGGTCTGGATTTGTAAGATGATGAGATAGAGTTGACTGTTGTCTGAATTAGACTAACAGGCTCAAGGCTCTGCAGCCTATCTGCTGAGTGTACAAACTACAGTGCTATTACTATAGATAGTATGTATGACTTACCAGTAAGTCCTGCTAGAGAGCTCTATGCCATACAAGAGTATTTATTGTAGCAAGCTATGTTTCTTTATGCTGGCTAGAATTACTTTTAGCCATTCATCCCTGACATATTGGAGAATGTAAATTATTGTGCCTATATAAATGCTAAGCCCCAAAAGTATCTGAACAGCCTAGGATTTCAGAGTGTACATAATATTGGAACAACTAATTAGTTAGGAATACAGTAGCTATGAATACTATCAGTATGCTACAATTTTCTACATTTTTAGCCATTTCCTTACACTATTTTAGGTGTAAAATTAACCCTCTTAGTTGTTGTTAAGTGTAATTTTCATTTCCTGAAAACATTTTAGTGATACTTATAAGTACAGTTAAAATAAGAAAAACTTATTCTGTCCTTATAAGAGGTTTTTAATTTACTGATGTCATTTCAGATATACAATCTTTTGTTCTCTGGTTTTAAGTTTTACTGAGTGACTTTAAAGATGGAACCTACTCAGTACAATTGCACATATAGAGGCTTTTTTTTGTAAATGTGTTTGTGTAAAAAGTCATGTAATAGATGACTCCTTCTCATCTATCTTGAAAGATAACAACACATGCAGAATCTCAGTTCAAAAAATAGCGTATATATCTTTTGTGTTTGTTGAAGTAGATCACTAAATTTGGTTCTAAATCTCCCATTACAAGCACTAAAGAACTGATTCCTTATCAGATTCACTGAGGTCGATGAAAAGAATTAGATAAGGTGCTGTGCTTCTTTTATCATGGAAAAAACAGCTTTGGAGAACCTTTACCTTAGAAGTGAAATATAGATTGATGACTCTAATAATATGCTGGTGATGGCAAAGTTGCTGTATAAGAAATTTTATTTTTAAAAGGTGTTAAGATCAACTGGGAAAAATTTCAAATGTGAATAAATACCACTATAAATATTCTAATTCTGCAGTGATCTATCATGGAGTAATTAACCCAGGAGAACCACTCAGCTTGGCGGGGGATAATCAGGTTTATAATGCGCGTACTCCTCTGGACATTCCATTTCATTCCCACCCTCTCTTTCCACATGCAAACGCATTTTCTGCATGCAAAGTGTGTATTTCTTTGCTTTTTTAGAATTAAACTAGCTAGAGTCTCATGGCATACATTGTATATGTCACATGAGCAAAGAAGGCCAAATTAATCAAGACAATATCCAATCATATGGGTATTTAATATCAGAATTACTAAGGTTTTAGATATATTTCATAAAAGTAGATGTGTCTATAAAGAATTTATTTAATGATTGTGAATATGTTTGACCACAACACTTAGATCTTTCCAGGAGAAAGATATACGCATTAAAAAAAAAAAAAAAAAAAAAACCAAAAAAAAACAGCTCTCAGTTAGTTTGTAGAAATATTGAAAGACCAGAAGTATCATAAAGTCATTTGCTGCACTAAAAGGCATTCTTTATAACAGATTACTCTTCAGTTACAAATTAGTGCTCAGAATGATAATCCATGCCTGAACTTAACCTACCAATTCTAAGGATGAAATCCTGATTCAATTACTTACAAGTGGAAAATTTTACTTCATTTCTTCTAGAGCTTATTTTACATTCAAGTTCAGTGAGGTTCACAAAATTTTACTCTTTCTACTCTTTCTAAAATATGTCTCTTTCCTTGCAATCTTGCGCAGACTCAGAATATTAACAGTGCAGTTTTAAAATGACAGTGATACCCAGAAACTGGTCTGCAATATATTATGCATCCAGACTTACAATTCCAATCCTAAAACATGTTAGGAGTTCAGACTGGATAATGTTTCTGCAGCTTTTGAAGTATTGGGGTATTTTTCTTAAAAGGCTACAATAGGTAAAAAGGTTAGTGCTTTTATAGACATACACATAGATAAGTGTATATATATGGGTGTTTTATAAAGTCAGAATGTTTAATTAAAGGTAAGGGCTCCTACAGAGTAAATAGCATGCTTTAGTAATGTAAATGTGGATCTATGAGAAAGTACATACTTAAGTGCACAGGTATGTAATTAGTCTGTACTTGATTATTTTGCCTTACAGAGTTTCAACAGATGTATATATATATGCTTCAGTGTTATGTGTGTGCCTTTTTTTTCCCCTGGTGGAAAATACTATATATATATGTGTGTATATATATATATATGTGTGTGTGTGTGTTAGCTTCTTTGAAGCTACATTTTGGAAACTTTTATCATAAATATAATTTGGTTCCAACCTATACTTTAGACTAATTAGAAGTTTTTATAGTTAATTGTACCTATTAATCTAGCTTTTACATATTAATGATAAATTTGAAGTGGAACTGGATCCCTACCTTTTACTCTTCATGTGCTCCTATTCCCACATATTTTACATGACTAAGGATTAAATTATCACCTTGACATAATTGTAATAATAATTTCACTCAACATTTTCTCTTGACTTTTGTGTTTGCAATTAAATTGTTACTTCTCTTTCTCTCTCTCCCTTAGTTACACAGTAAGGATTTTTGAATGTATATTGTCATCTAAGGTAAGCTTTCATATGGTTCTTGCATATGAAGCTTATGTCTGTTTATACGTCATACAACGTCTGTCTAGTATGGCATGATTTTCATTATGTCACTTAATGAAAATGTCTTTATAAGTTAGTAGCATGATGATTTTAAGGCATATAAATTCAGATTTAAGTAACTGCTTATGTTATGGTAATTCTTAGTTGTACATCCCATATCTTCTAATGGTGCTTGTTTCAATGGAATTTAACAGTGCATGACTTAGCATGATTAATTAGCATGAATAAAATGCAAGTAATAAAAAGAGCATTATGTATTTTCAGCAAGTTATTTTTTATAGGAATATGCCTCTACATAAACAAAATATTTATTCCAGCGTTAACTTCTTTTAAAAATGAATGATTCATAGCACAACTTGCACTCCATGAGCTGAAAGAATGCCAAAAAGCTGAAAGAATGCCAAAAAGCATGCTTTTCTTTCTTTCTTTTTTTTTTTTTTTTTTTTTTTTTTTTTTTTTTTTTTTTTTTTTTTTTTCCGTATTGTGCATCTAGCTAAGGTTGGGAGCGAACTGTTCTGCCACAATGATGACATTAAATGAGACAGCACAGTCCCATAATCACTAGTAACTAATAGCATTTTAATTGAATAATCCTTGTGTTAATAAAGGTTATAAGTTCTTAAAAATCTGTACTCAGCATAAATGTTGTATGTATCAGCTCAATGGCATTTAGCTGAAGCATTCAGAGAGTGTTATCTTCACCCTGGCAATGTACTTTTGCTTTAAAGCTTTTGGTGTGTTCCAGAAAAAGCTCAGAAGGTAAGTGCAGCTATCAGTGGGTGGTTTGCAACTTGCAGAAGACAATATTCATGCAGATTTTTAAAGGGAATAGTAACGGTATATAGCTTTCTTAAAGCAATTTACACCCTTTCTATGGAGAAGGGGCAGATTCCAAAGTTTTTAGCAAAATATTTATCTTTTCCCCACTGTTTCTTCCAAACATCATTTGATTTCAGTGAAACTAGTAGAAATACTCATGTTTAATTTCCATGGCTTTTATTTCAGTGGCATGGGGCATCCACAACCTCTATGGGCAATATGTGCCAGGGCTCCATGACTTTCATAATAAAGAATGTCTTCTTTACATCTAATCTTCACCCACCCTTTTCCAGTTTGAAGCCACCACCCCTTGTTCTATCACAACAGGCCCTTGTAAAAAGTCCCTCTCCAGCTCTCTTGTAAGTTCCCTTTAGGTACTGGAAAGTGCCCTGAGGTCCCTGTGGAGCCTTCCCTTCCCCAGGCTGAAAAACCCCAACAAAAAGTGAAATTTTCAAGTGAATTTAAAAGCAAATCCAAAATGGTTCCTCAGACTTCCCCAGCAGATGAAAATTTCAGCTTTCATCATCTCTCTCTCTGAAGACTGTGTGTGAAATCCTGGCTTTTTTATATGATTCTTTCATGTTCGTCATCCCACTCGTTATTTTCAAGCAACATGGTAAATATTTTGCTAAATACCTAGAAACCATTTTAAGACCCAAAACTAGAATAAATTGAATATTTCTGCATGTTTTCCACAACTCATCCTGGTCAGTGTTTTCTACATTGTTTCCCCTGCACTGACTTCCATCTCTGACCATACTCCACCCAGTGCGATGGAAAGCCAGGAGAGTTATTTGAAGTGAAGCTTATAAACTATTGCATGTGGTGAGATAAATGACTGAATATATGATATCCTAGGAATGAGATTCACCCTGCACAAGAGGACAGGAAAGTTCTGCATAGTACCAATTAAATAATGGTTAGACCTCTTACTGGACTTTTGAGCAGGGCTGAATTTTACCACATCTCAAAGTATGTAATAGGGAGTGAACTAAAACTTGTCACTTATGTCAGAGCATAAAGGTGCAAAGCTGTTGCTCCAGGGACCTTCAACCTGAAGATTACCTGTTTTCCTTGCTTGTAGGTGGGCTTTCGTTCTTCAAGCTATTAATGGATGGAGTGCCTCCGCATATCATTGACTCGTATATGCGTGAAGTGCAGGCAGACAAAACTGAAGGGAAGTGAGAGTCCGTCCACAGTGCTTCCTCCCACTGCACTCGAAGCTGGTAGCAGAATAACAACATTTTAGTTCTTGCAATGACAGAGTAACATGTGCGGTGGGGGATTTTATGACTTCTGGTTTTTTTTTTTTAATTGTCCTTTTGTTTTTCCTACCTGCTCTAACTGAAAAGAAAGAATACGCATGGATTGCTTTGAGGTTGAAATGAAATGAACTGAAGACAACACATGTTTTGTAATGTTCGGCTTTATTTTCTGTTTGATATCGTGTTCTGTTTTTTAATGAGGAAAGAGGGGAAGCTGTGTAACAAGCATAAGGAGGCAGTCAGTCTGTACAGTGGTACAAAGCATATCTTTCTCAGACTGGAAGCACATGGATTAACCAGTAGATGTGCAATAAGATCCTTGGAAAACATACCTCTGATAATGCATCTTATTCACCTGAGAATTGTTTAACAGAATATGGTTTTACTATAATGTAACTAATGCATATGTAATTAATGATCATTTAAGCTGAACATATTTTCCTGTAGAAGTTTCATTTCCTAAATCTGACCCATCGGTCTCTCAACTTAACTGAAATTGTTTTATTTAATGTACAATAAACATGAAGTGTTTAAGATCTATTAAGTTCTTATTTACTTTTTCTTTTCTGTCTCATTTTACCACATTTCTTGTTTTATTTCCACTTACAATAAAGCAGGAACTTGTGCCCACCACACAGAGTGGAAAACAGTATCAGCAGTCACCTAACCCAGTGGGCTTACAACTTAAGATACATGACACAGAATGTGAGTGGAGATAAATGCTACAGATACATGCAATTTTTTACCTGTGTGTTTTCAATATTTTACATGTGATAAATGCCAACCACGACAGCTTTCACCATTCCGGATCGACTCCCTTTCCCCAGTAATTCATGGAGCTCTTGTAGCTATCACATAAGAAAAGGGACGTAGCACTAGTAAATCCACTGTGCGTGGCAAAAGTGCCTGAGATAAGGTAGAACAGCTACATTTCTTCTCCAGCTCCAGCATCATTAACCTCCAAGTTCTGTAGGAGAGGGGGTGATTGTCCTAAGTCTCCAGCAAACCCTGAAGCATATGAGACACAAGGTCACACATATTTTGGCCAGGTTGTCAGTTCCCTATTGCCCTGTCATTTATTTACCAGTTCCCATTCTAGCTGTACAAATAGGACAGGTTATATGCTCACTGGCTAATGACTGATCTCCAATTAGGGTTTATAAAGATAAAGGCCTGTGTAGACCAGTAGTACATCACAATATGTTTATTTGATGTCAGTGCATTTTCAAACATTCAGCAATCAGTAATTATGCAATAATAAAAGAATGTGTTACTCTGAACTGCCGCAGCTGAAGTGGCTTTTTTACAGTTGCACTCCCACTTTTGATTTGGGGATCTGAGTGCATTTTCTCAAATTGTTCTATGAATCTTACTCTGAGAGGTTAGATAGATAGATAGATAGATAGATAGATAGATAGATAGATAGATAGATAGATAGATAGATAGATAGATTTTTTTTTTTTTCTTTTCTCCTTTCTTTTTATCTCTGTGATTTCTTCTGTAGTGCTATCCGTGCAGGGAAGCCATTCTGCATTCCCAGTGACCCTGGAAACACCGCCCACACCCCACCTGCATTTCACCCTGCTCCTGCCAAATTTAATTCTCTTATACGCGTTCATTTACACCTATACATGAAAGAAAGCAACACATCTACTAAGAAGAGACTTTCATACAGGATTAATAATTTCTGCTTATTCTGTATCTCACCAGTGAGTAGAGACTCCCTCATCTATTTTGATGCACAGAAAGCTGCAGGAGAAGGTCAGTTTGATTAAATGCCATAAAGGCTTAAGCATTTAAGCATGTGGCCCTCATTTAAAGTAGTATCAGTCTGTCAAAGTCAGCACCAGAAGCTACAGTTATTGTGAGTTTATGTTTCTCAGTAAGCCCAAAAATGAGGTACACGGCCATCTTCCCTTTGTATGAATAATGTTTACAGCTTCAAGCTTGTGTTTTTCTGCCTCCTCAGTTTTAATATTCCACACATAATAACCTGGAAGCCAGCATAACCTCAGCTTCTGTAGGCTCTCTGTGGATGGAATTAGCTACTCTAATTTCTCCCAGATGCCAGCGTTGTTAAACGACAAGCTGAACTAAGCTCCTTTTCCTGCGTGAACAGTAAGCGTTGTACTCGGCTGCCCTCAGTTCCCCCCCGTTGCGTTGCCCAGCATTTGCCATTGGCCGTCCCTCGGGCCGGGGATGCCCCAGGCCGGCAGGAAGCACAGGGCATCAGGCCGTGGGTGGGGCTGGGAGGAGGGGGAATCACCGAGCAGCCACCACTCTGGATTAAGAGTTAACCGACTGTCAGAGAAATTACTGGATGGCGTCGGATGGGACAGGGATTGGTACTGATTTAAAACAGGCTGCAGAACCTTATCTAGAGAATAACAGAAGGCAAAGTTTTGATTTATGATAATTTGCCCTATGGGATTCTCCAAGGATGATATTTGATGGATGTAATAGTGACCAAACCCACAGAGTTAGGAAAATGCTAATGAAATCTTCAGTTAATACCAGTTTAAGAAAATAAAGACGTACCAAAGACCACATCTACAGGAAAAGCAACTTAGAGGGAATAGAAGCAGCAGAATATCATGCTGTAGGAGATGTGACACAACACTCCAAAGAAACTTCTCCAAAGCCACAGGGATTTCCAGGTAGTTAGTGAACCTGAAAGAGACCTAGAAGTAACAGAGGACAGCAAGCACATGTAAACACATATAGATAGACACACAAAGATGAATCAAAGTCAATTTCAAAATTTTTCATTTATTTTTAATGCAGACAGAGAAATATATTTTGTCTTCTCTAGGCTTATATTTGCTTTCTTTGCCCATGGAAGGTTATTTGGCATAGAAATGTAGAAATAAAGCTCCATTGTCAAATTGGTCTATGTGGAGCTTGATACGGGCACTGCAGTTACCCATTTGCATTGAAAGAGCAAGCCTGCCAGCACACTTTTCCCTTACTGAAAACTATCTCACAAATATAAAAGAGAGGAAGAAAAAAGAGACAAGTAATCTTTAAAAGATTATTTAATAAGGTCTTTATGGAGAGTTAGAAATTTTAAAAAGTGTTCCTTTTATAAGAAATATTTCAAGCTTCCTGAACTTCCTTTTAGGGGGGAAAAAAGAAAAGTGTAATATTGGTATGTTTTACAGAGCATTGTGAAGGGACCCTTATGTTATGAAAGTCTTTTGCTGCATTTTGAGATTCTGGAGCAAAAGGCATTCTATTTTAAGCACAGTGCACTTACTGTCACTTGACTTTCATGTCCTGCTTTCCTGACTGACAGGTAAAGCTGCTGCTTTGGAAGCAAAACTGTATCCTGAATGGTGAGGAATCACTGGAAGACTAAACATGCTTAAAATGTGTTCTTTTATTCTATGTTTTGTTGATGAATACTTTTGAAATTAAAACAACCCCTCCCCAAGCCCAGTGATAAATTCAGTAGGGAATCTGTTTCTTCCTCTAATGTGGCCCTTGCTTTTAATGCCAATTAATTTCATCTCCACTTCTTTCCTTAGTTTCTCTTTATTCCTCCAGGTAACCAAAGAGCTTGAGCAATCTCTCCATAAATTCCAGCTCTGTTATGCTCATTGACCACAGTGATGCACAGGATATTAAACTAAGCAGAGTTTTACCTTCTTCCAAATGTAGTGATTCCAGTGGACTGGGGATCTGACTGGTTGTGAATCTGTCAGATTTCCCTTTTGCCATTCTCTAGCTGGCTGTAACTGAACCTTTATTATCCATTATATTCTCTTGTGCCAGCAGTTCCTATCCCCTCTGCTTTGGCCTCTAATGACAATATCTGCATCATACTGGCTTTAGTGATCTGTAAATTAAATCAGCTGATGAATGATGTAGCACTTGGAATGTACATAGTACGCCTTGGGATTTGGAAATCACCATTCAACATGTGTCAAGCATTCCTGACTCTTGCAGCAGAGAAACCTACTCAAACACATAATAACTTTATCAGTTGAAGTGGATCAACTCACTTTAAATAATAGGAAGCAGCTCTGTCCAAGAAATTGTAGTGTCTGGACAGAAGGCTGCACCCTCTGGCTCACAGTGGAGTAATTCAAAAAAAGTATTTCCGATGCTAAAGATACCATTGCAGGTTGTATTTTTCACTATTTCAGCTACACAGCTTTTCCTTGGCTTCACTCAGAAACCACACACCTTCCTGTAGATTCAGGGATACATCTAAAATCCTTCACATGACCAATTCAAATAACTTGATGTACCACAAATTTCTGAAAAGACGCATTTGTTTTGAAGCACCCCCTCTAAACAAGTCAAGATGGTGAAGTAAGTCCTGTCTAACACCGTGTGCAGGTGTTAGACCAGAACTCCTCAGGAAATGGGTCTCCTCCGGGTGCTGGAGGGATCCTTGGGTGATACCGTGCGGTCACCTCCCTGCAGGCACGGCTGCCCCGTCCTGCTGGCGGCAGGGAGGTCACCCGCTGCTCAAACCCTGCCTTCGTGCTTTGCTGCTCAAACCCTGCCTTCGTGCTTTGCTCCAGCAAAAATCCTTCTGGACACCTGCTGCGTGCACCCCCCGCTGTGGCCACTATCTGCATATAAAACTTGTGACAGCGAAAGAAGCCGAACAAGGCAGGTCATCGGTGAGAGCGGCTCTCGTTCACCCGGCGGAGATGAGAGGTGCGCGCCCGGGCGCATCTCCCCGGGGACAGCACCGGTCCTGAGCGCCCGCGGCCTGCGGAGGCGGCGGGACGGGCCCTGCCGGGCGCACCCCGCCGCGACCGGGGCTTCCTCGCCGCCCGGGCATCCCCAACCCCACACGGCGAGGCGGGGCCGGCGGAGCCGCGCCCGCTACGGGGCTGGGGCCGTGAAGGCGGCGCGCATTCGGGGCGAAGGAGGCAAAGCCGGGCCGGGGGCGAGGGCTTTCGCCGAGCGTTGGCCGAGGAGGGGGCGGCCGTTCCCCTCCGGCCAAGCCGCTGTTGGGCGTCGGCCTCTTCCGCCGCTGCCCCCGGCTCGGCTCAGCCCCGCCCCGAGCGGCGGCGGCGGCTCCTTGACCCCGGTGCCGTCCGTCCCGGTTGTGCGGGCATGGCCGTGTTCTGGGCGCTGCCCGCGCCCCTCAGCCCGGTGCAGCTGAAGCGCCTGGAGCAGCACCGCTACAGCGCGGCCGGGCGCTCGCTGCTGGAGCCGTGGCTGCAGCCCTACTGGGGCTGGCTGGTGGAGCAGGTCCCGCGGGGGCTGGCGCCCAACGCCATCACCATGGGCGGCCTCCTGCTGAACTGCCTGACGGTGCTGCCGCTCATCGCCTGCTGCCCCAGCGCCACCGAGCAGGTACCGCCCGACACGGCTCGGCCCCGCTGGTGCCTCCTGACAGTGTCCGGAGCCGGGGGCCGCGCCCGCCGCGGGTGCGGTGCCCTGCCACTTTGGGTTCCACCGCGGCGACACGCGTGGCCCGTCCCATGGCAGGGAGGCCTAAGGCAGCGCTGCGAGGTTCTCCTGAGAAATCAGGGGAGCGGTGACGCGCGGCTCACCCTTTGGGGCAGCAGGGGCCAAGCTGGAGATGGGTGTTCAAGTTGGAATGCCAAAATGCTGTAGGGATCACGTGGAAGGGCGAGGCTCAGCGGACGAGCTGCGGCTCTTCGCTGCCCGGAGAGTCCCGTGGCGCCGGGGCTTTGGAGTGATGGGCACTTGGTCTGCACTTCACGCTGTGGTGCGGGGGGCAGGGCCGGGCTCACCTGGGGCGTGGGACCCCCGCCTCCCCCTCGGCCTGTCCTCCATTCCATGTGCGTGCCTCTGGCTGGGAAGGAAATGTCACTCTCCTCAGGAGTGTGGGTGTCACACGGGCCGTGGACGTAGAAACAGCAGCTGGTCATGATGAGGGTGCGGGATGAGCCCAGGAGCAGGGAAGGGCTGGACCACGAGACATGGCTGATGCCTAAGAGCTGCGGTGAGTTGAGCGGCAGATGTGTTAGCTGACAGGAGGTCAAATGTTTCCCGTCCTAGTGTGGGAAACATTTAATTGCTTTAACTTCTGGAGGGAAAACAGGCTTGTTAACGAGGGCTGGTGCTGCTCTCGCTTGAATTGTAGTGCCTAAAGTTTCTCAGTCAATTTTTCAAGAGCTCTGTCAGAGCTTCCCTGCCTGTTGCATGTTTCCCATTGCAGAGTCTTTATGATAGTTAGGGTAGGAAAAAGCAGGGGGAAATTGCTTTATGTGGGTAAAATACCTTGAAAGGTGGCCGTTGTTTTTCTTCTGTTCTGATGGGCTTAAATTCTAATAGCAGAGGTTGGCAGTTGCTTGGGACTTTTTTAATACCATAGCTTTACTCATGAGTGTTCTTGTCAGAAGAACATTTCTTTTTCTCTAGTTGCTTTGCCCTTTGTGTTCGCAGAGGTATTTGTGGCAGACGTATCAGGAAGCTGATCCAGATCGAAATTTACTTCAGTTTGGTTTCACCCTAATCGCTATCCTGATACACATCACCAGGCAGAGGCACTCAGGCCGTTGCAGGCGGTAGAAGGGAAGACAGAGATGATAGTGAATGGTTGGAAGCTACAGGTGCTCTTCCAGTTGCACTTTCAGAATTAAAATGGCTGTGTGCTGGTACTGTTAGGTTAGTTTTGTGATGAAAATATCAGTTGTGCCAGCTATGTGTCTGAATGCTCATTGTGGCTTTTCCTCTTTGCTGTTCAAAACTGAAAGCAGAAAGTAAATTTTACTTAAGTTATTTTTCCCTTGAGGACTCTTGTACAAAAAGGAAAAAGTTGTGTTGCTGATATCCAGGGAATTATTCCTTCCAGGAAAACTTAGGTTGGATTTTACAAACTTTTTTATTTGAACTGTCTTTAATTTAATTTTTTTTTTTTTTTTTTGGAAGCTGGATTTTGTAAGAACCTATAGTTTGGAGACTATACTTCAATGTTCAGATATCAGTATATCCTTTATAAATATGCAGTGTGGACCCAGCCTTATCCTGTTGTTTTGTATATTACCTCTGCTCTGGAGAATAGCCCTGATTTTCTCTTGCTGCTTCACTTAGAAGCATGATTCTCTCTCCAGTTTGTTTGATGACTCAGCTTGTCTTCTGCCTAAGCTGAAGTCATGTTTCTGGATGGCTTTTTGAAAAAGCTAAAACTGTTGCGACACTAACAGGTGCTGCATGCACTGCTGTAATACCTACTTTGTAGTTTTGACTGCGCTGGAAAGAATAGGTGGAGCTGAAAATTATATTAAAGATGGTTGAAATCACAGACTGAACTAATACCATGGTGCACTTCAACAGCACCTCTTTCCATCATGAAGATGTCTTGATCACCTGATGGACAAACAAGAACTTGTTAGTTTCATAGGTAGGAGCACTGAATAGAAGACTTGGATAAAATAACAAACAGGTTTGGGTTTTGGTGTGGGGGGGGTTTCTTGGGTTGGTTTATAGTTGGTTTTTTATTCCCTAACCAATCTTAAGTGGACCATTTTGGTTAAGCCTTTTTTGAAAACACAAAAGTCTTGATGTTTGTACAAACCATCCAAACCAAGCAGTTGAAATCCCTTGGAGAGCAGCTGCTAAAAATTGCTTAGAAGGGAGATCTTACTTAGTATACCAGTCTTCCAGCTGCCAGAGGATTGTGGTTTAGCAGTTTCTTTGCAAGGGATTCTGTTTGGGTTACTTGCTAAAAAGTAGTTGAGGATCTCTTTCCCCACAGACACTTTCTGCCTCATGATTTTACCTTTTGAATTAGTTCTTTTGAACCTGTTTGTACTTTCAGCTTCCATTTTGTCTTATCACAGTGATTTCCACGATTTCATACTGCTTATTCCTAACCCCAATGCAATTAATGTCTCAAACCACAAAACACTCTCTTGTTCTCCTAACATGGAGCCATTATTTCCCTATACACTATCCTTTTTATCTTCATCAGTATCAGTAGCCACTAAAACCCAGTTTGTTACTGACTAGCACAGTAGGTTTTGGAATTATAAAATATTGTCTGCTTCAGTAATGTTTCCTTGCCTAGCAGGAACATGGTTTGTACCACTGTCTCCTGTAAGTGCACGTTTTGACACAATCTTTCTCATTTACAGTTAAGCCATTAGCAGGTTACACCCCTCAGGCATTGTTGTAACCATGATTCACATGTACATTTTTATCGAGTGTTTGTCCAGTTTCCTAATCTCTGTAATTTAGGACAGCAATCTATAAAAACAGTATTCAGGTGTGGTGGTGGAGATGATGATACCACCTGCATGTGTCATGTTCTGTGGAGCGCTGAAATATTGTTTTGTTTTCATTGGACACTCATTAGGAAATATTGAGGAATAAAAACTCTTGCTGACCTTAAGTAAGAACAGTGTGGATCTGGTGTATTAGGAGCACTTTTTAGGTGAGGATTTCCATTTTATCCCCACGATATGACAGTGAATTGTTTCGCTGTACTGCCAGCAGACTTCTCTGAAGCAGCTAGTCAATTCATAAGGCTTTGTAGGGGAATCTTGCATATCCTTCCCCTTTCTGGGGAAAACCAAGGAAGAAAACTGACTAAACATTATTATATTTTTAAAGGGAAAAAGGAAACTTTGATCCTCTGCTTTCATGGTTGCTCATGGGGGGATCTAACTTTGGCAATCCTTCAAAATCAGCCATAGGTCTCTCTAAAATCATAGAATAGCTGGGTGGTAGAGACCTTTAAAGGCCATTCTGTCCAGCCTCTCTGCCATGAGCAGGGACATCTTCAGCTAGATTGGGTTGCTCAGAGTCCTGTCCACTCTGACCTTGAATGTTTCCAGGATGGGGCGTCCGCCACCTCTCTGGGCAACTTGTGCCAGACTTTCATGACCTTCATCATTAAAAAAAATCTTATATTTAGTCTAAATCTGCCCTCCTTTATGAAGTTGTAGAATGGTTTGAGAAGCTAGGATTTTAGACAGAAGTGCATACTAACTATAATTATTACATTGTATTGAATTACAACTATTTGAAAATTAATCTTGTAGCACTTACAGCATGATATAAGCAAAAAACTGGGAACAGAGGAAGACAGGAAGAGGAAAGCATGGATTATGGGTTTGCTTTTTGGGAAGTGATACAAAAGGGGGCAGGGGCCCAAGGGTTCTCCTGCAGGGAGCTAAGGGAAGGAAGGGAGGCTTGTGGTGGCTAGCTCTGTAGGATTGTTCAAGAAATGGTATAGTGAGTATATAAAAGGGTGTCATACCTTGCTGAAATGTACTGTTTAGAAAGCTATACATCAAGGAAGACCAAAAAGCAGGGAAGGGTCTACATGACTTCACCTGGCTCCACTATTGGAGGGAGAGGAACACTGGTGAGATACAGTCTCTGCCTTTCTCTCTCTCCTTTAAAAAAAACTTTAAAAAACCCAACAGCAAACCCAAACAAACAACCGAACCACCTTTAAAATGAAAGAGGCCTGCCAGAGGGCAAAATGAGGGGAAGATATGGACAGGTATGATATTATGCAAACAGCAGGGGCACTGCTGAACTTTGTGGGAGAGAGAGTAGAGAAGTAGAAAAGAAGTTGAACTGGAGCAGCTGGTGTGAACAGGGCATGTATGTGGTTGGGAAAGAGCATGAAGGAAAAAATCACTACCTGAGTTGGCAAAGAAATGTGAAGCATGGAGTGGCAAATTCAGCCAAACCCACGAGTGGGGAACAGATCAGTTGTGAATGGGACAATGAGGTTCTTTTGCATGAAGTAAGAAGGTACAGGAATCCTGACACAGAAGGATGGGAGCACTTTCAGACAGGGCTTGTTGGAGAGACAAGGATGCTAAAGGAATGCAGAGAGTCCTTGGTATGTATGAAATGCACTTAGACTGTGGTACTATTATTTGATTTTTATTTTTTTCATCCCTGCTGTAGTTCAGGTTTGAACAGCTCCTTCCCTCATCTTCCTGTTAGTACAATTGCAACAGTGCTTTGTGCTGAACAGAAGCATGGGACATGATCCATGCTTAGGGGATGGAGGAGGGAGAAGTCCAGTCAAAATGTCTCCCTCTATTCTGGATCTGATCCAGAGAGGGACCGTGTAAACTAGGGCAACACTATTAGGTGTGGATTGAGGAAGTGAGATTATGGCTAAACATGATGAGTAATTAAGGAACTGAATCTTTAAATACTGCAAAAGCTTGGCCTGGTGATCTCTGTGGACTTGAGAGCTGGGCTTGACAAATTCTATGATGTTTCCCTGACACATGTACCTGTCATGCTCTTTTGCAGCTGTCCATGCTCTTTTGTGGGGTGGAATCATTGGAGCAGAGGAATGCCTGCTGTTCAACCCCCTTTTTTTCCTGAAGGAGACGCATGTCACACATACCTGTCAAGCACTACATGTACATGCCTTTGTTTTGACATGCTCTGGGTCAGTAAATGACCAATTCTACTGTATCGAGTCTGGGTGTGACAGGATTCTGGGGTTGTAGTATCTTCAGATATCCCTTTGAATTGAAGCAGAGAAGCATCCACCTTTCCCTCCCTGCCTCCTCCCCCTCAGGTTTTTGTTCTCTTCTAGTTCCATGAGAATAGCATCTAGGTATGGCCAAATAGTACATTTGCTTGGGCAGGATATAACTTTGGGCAGATATAATAAACACCTCATCAGTGATAAGCTGATGATTATTGGGAGCCTCCTGAGCTTTCTGCTCAGCCATGTCAACATTCTCAGATGCTCCCAGTTCTCTGATTTGAAAACTACTTGGGTCCAGTGTGAGAAGCCATCAGGAGACATCCCTGAATGGACAGCCAGGCATGTGAGAAGGCAAAGGAGACAGCAGCAGGAGCTGTATTGGGAGGGTGGATAGCAGAGAAAGTCCATGGTTACTAGGAACCTTTGGTGATTTGGAAAACTGTGTTTTACCAGTTAAAACATTAGAACCTTCATTTAATTTACTAAATGATAGTTGATCACAAGACAATTTTGGTTCTTACCACTTTGAGTTAGATTTGAACTGACAGCCTAGGAATGAAATGCTCTAGATAGTGTTTCTAAGCACTCTGGCCTGTGCTATTCTTATTAGGATCTTTTTCCTTTCTCTTGAACTGTGGGGGATACTGATGCATCTGCTACAGGTGCTAATGGATACAGATAATCCTTACTGGGAAACAGATGAAAATGCTCACCCTTTGTCCAGATCAGTAAGGGGCAGAGTGCTTTAGCTCTGGAATCTGGAGGGACTGTTGCTTTGATTTGTCCCAGTAGGAGCTGATGCAGACAGACTTGGATCAGCCTGAATGATCATACCTGTACCATAACCTGCAACTGGAAAAAAGCTACTGCTTTGTCAGAAAGACCTAATAGAAGTTTGAGTTGAAGCTGATGTATTTGTTTATTTTTGCATATATGGTGTTACGCTTGCTTTGTGGGAATCTAAATGTAGGTCTCAAGCTATCTTTTCATAATTAATAGAAGTATGTCGCCATAAGAACACCTCACACAACACTGCAGATGACTTTTGTGGCACTTCACAGAAATATTGCTGATAAAATTGGCAGTGTCTTTCAAATACTCCTTTAAAAGTCAGCAGTGAAAACAGTGATTTCTCATGGCCTTTCTGCTCATAGGTCTGGAGCTGCAGTGTTTGAGATTCTCTGTTATTGTACATGTAACAAAGTTATTCTGAAAGCCAGTGCATGTACTGTGGTAACTTTAGTATGTGGATTATATCACAACTAATATTATCTCAGCTTCAGCTAAGTCCTAACTGCTTTTATGTTCTGAAGTACCCGAGCAATGACTGAGAGCCCTCTGTTTTTGTAGGGTGGAGAGCAAGTGGAGGTAGCTGCAGTCCCTCTGCACAATGTGAGACCAAGTGAGCTTGTGCCATGAGAGACCCTTGAGTTTTCTGTGCCCCCATGGGTTTTTGGTGATCCTCAGTCCTGGGGTAGCCACAGGCACCTCCTGTTCCCCACAGGCTCTGATTTTTTGACTGTTGTTCCCTTCAAAGCTGGGTGAAGCAGCCAACCATTTGACTTTGATAACAGTGTATCAGCCAGCCTGAAATACGTGAGGAATTCTTAAATAACAGCAAAAATGCTATTCAGAACTGGACTTTCCTTAAGCATGTTGCTGCTTAGTATGTTTTGTGGCCAGTCTAACTGGAGGCATAACTTTTTTTCTAGCTCAAGACAATAAGTATAATGATGACAAGACATCAGAATGTCTGGAGGAGCAGCTGCACCTCATCTGCATTCTTAATGCTGCCTTTGAACTGACATTTGGCTGCCATTTTCCCTTCTTCCCCAGCAGTGACACCGGGTTTAGTTGAGTGTGGACAAATCTCAGCACACTGAGATTTGATCTGTTGCCTAATCTGCTTAATAGGCTTTACTGGTCTTAGGAAATACATGGACACATGTTGGTCAATTTGTGCTGCAGGAGAGGAGCTGCAGAGGTGTAGCTGCACCACAGCTGTCCCTGAGCAGGGAGTGGGAAAGGATTCAGCTCTGTGACTGCCTGTGGGTGTTCACTTGTTTAACCTGCAAGTTGCATTTCCAGCCTTTTTACCTGACTTTGTTTTCATGAACATTACTTCTGAATGCTAAAGGTACCTCTGGAAACTATGAAGCAAAAATGTTGCCTGTACTTTGTTCCAAAGATGTTATAAATAATTTTAAACAAAGCCTAATTCCTAGACAAAGGCAGACTGGCTGTGCATATGAAAATAGTGCTTTTGAAAGGACTGACTGCAGAACAGTTCCTTTGAACCTAAGAGTGGTGTTAATGTAACAGCTTGGTTTGAAACTGATGATGTATGATAAGTAGATAGTATCTCCTTCATATTTAGTGAAGTTTTTAAATTTTTGAGCCCTATCCAAAGTGCCTAGGTAGTCAATTTTTGTGTGTTGGAAAAAATATCTTTCCCTAAAGATTGAAGTCTTTATTTAGTAAAAAAAAACCAAAAAAAACAAACCAACAACAAAAAAAAAAACTTAGTGATTTTTTAATATGTTGTAAATATGAGCAAATCATCTAAGTGTCTGTCACACAAACTGCTGAAAACTTTAATAAGTGTCTTGCCACTACTTTATTTTTTAAAGATGATTTTTATTTTTATAACATTTTTCAGCACAAGGAATGCAAATAATTACAGAAATACTGTGGGTTTAAGGTAGAAAAGAAAGTCAGTTGATGCAGAAGAGGAGCTAAAGTTTTGGGTTTGTTTTTATTTAAATAAATAGAAGGACCTGTGTTCCACTGTTGTATCTGGAGTTGTTGATTACAATAGTTACTACAATTCATGTAGAAATTAGTGCAAGGTGTTTGGTTTGTCCATTAATTAAGTAACAAATAGTACAATATAATACAGTTTTGTGGTAAACATTATTTTCCCTTTAATGAAACAGATTATCACCTAAGAAATTGGGAACTACCTGGTGATCTCTTATGTGAATCTCTTTCAGGCACCTTTTTGGGCATACATCCTGGGTGCACTAGGACTTTTTATCTACCAGTCTCTGGATGCCATTGATGGGAAGCAAGCCAGAAGAACAAACAGTAGTTCTCCTCTTGGAGAACTCTTTGATCATGGTTGCGACTCTATTTCCACAGGTAGCCTTAACCTACTCTTGCCCATCCTAGTTTATAAAAGTTACCTATTTCCAAGAGGAGCTGATTAACCATAGATTTGTTGAAGTTATAAAGAACTTCTGGAGATCATTTAGTCCAAACCTCTGCTTGAAACAGGGCCTTTTAGGATAACTTCACCATCTCCTGACCTCTGCATCCCTGGCCAGTAACAGGGGGGTATTTTAGAAGTTCCTTTGGCAGATGTTGGGTAAGATGTATTCTGCAATTACTTAAGTAGTCCATCTACTCCACTTTAGGAGTAAATATGCCAAAATATCAGTTTGGTAATAGGGCATCCAGCCTGGCACTTAGGAGGAGGGTAATTTATATTCCTTAGAAGAAGTAGTTTTAAAAAAGTTGTGAGTCCTTAGAAAGTAAGCCTTGCTCAGTTTCACTTTCCATGACTGATCTGCTGTTGGTGCCAATGCCTGTAGTTCTGTAAAGCTCAATGGCTGAAACAGTTGCTCTGGGAATTGGCACATTCTTTATGTCTCCCTTCCCAGAGAAGTTCAGCTGCCACTCTCCCTGAGCTTGGCCCTTCAGCTGAAGTTGTCAGTGTTGCAAAGAAACGAGAAGGCCAGGAGGAGGGAGAACAGCCACTGTAGGCTAGAGGGCAGGGCCCTGTCTTGGCAGAAAAGAAGTGCCGTGTTTTGGTCTCTCCTGCCAGGCCTGCCCCTGAAGGTCCGCTACTCAGTAAAGTATTCACTCATAGCATTGTTTTGTTAGAGTGATGTAAAATGTCCTTTGTTTTTAATTCCTCTTAACTTTAAGCTAAGAGGGTCTATGACTAACATGTTCATTTCTGCTTTTCAGTATTTGTTGTCCTTGGATCCTGCATAGCAATCCGACTAGGAACAAATCCTGACTGGTTGTTTTTCTGTTGTTTTGTGGGACTGTTCATGTTCTATTCTGCTCACTGGCAGACATACGTATCAGGCATACTAAGGTTTGGAAAGTAAGTAGGTGTCTTTAGAAATACATGTGGCTTAATGTCTGAGACTGCTAGCTCCTTGATTTCAGTTTCTTCTTGGCTTAATCCCTGCTTTCTCTTTCTCTCACTTTCTTTCTCATCTCCCTTCCAATCTAGCAGACTTGTGTTTTGCCTGACAAGAACTTGAAACTCTGCATAATACCGAGGACTTGTTCTTTTTGCAGCTGATTTTAGCTCTGTATGCTTTGTTTGCATGCATTTGGCTCTTCTGTCTGCAGATTTGTTGTCAGCACCCATACAAGCACCATGCAGGTTCAGGCTAGAGAGGTCTTGTTTACATTGCAGACAAGTGCCCTGTGTAGGAGTAGGGACAGAGCAAGCATCTGGGTACCTCCCTTTGTAATCGCACAGCCACAGAATGGTTTCAGCCCCAGGGGACTCTAAACCACATGCATTTTAGAGAAATTACCCTGCTAATGGCTTTCCTTTTCATAGCCATCTTCAGTCTTCCATAGAATGAACTCTCTGTACCCACTGCATCCCTCAGGAGTTCCGCAGATCTATGGCAATGCTTGAAGAATTACCCCACATTTATGTGGGGGCCTTTTTTTAACCTGGCTCATACTGGCTTTGATGTCCTTTAGGTTTTCTGTTAGGTCAGTTCTAGAGACTGTTTTGATGCTGTTCATGACTTGATAGAAAATTTATCTGTTTCACTGCAGCATAAGAGAAGAAGTTATGACATTCATGTAGAAGACAATAATTTCAATTTAACTGCTAATAGTGTGGGGATTGCTACACCCTCCTATAGTTGTGGTAGTGCCTGGCCATGGCCTTTTGCTGATCTTAAGCAACAAGCTTCACATTAGTATAACTACTACTGAAAAGAGGAAAAGGTCTGAGACTTCTGTGGCTGCAGAACTGAAAACAAGTGATACATGAAGACTGTCCTTCTGCTAATGCCAGTCACCTGCTAAATCACCTGTTCATAGTCCTACTTAGCTCTGCCCTGCAAGAAGTGCCTTATCAGGCACACAGGCTGGTGATCCCTGGACACTACATCAAATGCAGCTGTCTCTGTGACATTGATAAGAGCTCTTTTTGATTTGCTCGTAATGCATTTTATCTCACAAACTGTAATTCTTCTGCCTGCATGCACATCCTGTTGTTTTTAAAGGACATCTCATGCTGTAAACAAAAATAGGTGCTTTACAGGGATGGCTCAAATAGGATACTTTCTTGTCCGTGACAGTAGGCTGCTCTGAAAGGAGGTGGACTAAGCCATGAGCTCTGGTGTTTTGCAGACATGACTGCTTTTCTGTACCTTTTAATCTTGTAAAAAGCATGAGAGTGATTTTCCCACATCAGGAAGGCACTGAGACTCCTTTACCACAAAAAGATTTTGTTAAAAACTTGGTGACTTCTACTTCAACATAAAGTAAAAAGAGCTCAGAATGGCCTGGTGTTTCATGGTTACTGTTTAAAGTTAAACAGACACAACTTTTCCACAAGATAACTAAATTATTTCTGTCCAGTGAAAACAGGTCACAGTTTTTTTCAAGGCTCCCAGTTTTGTTTCTCTTAAACATAGAGGTGTGAAGAAGGCATTAACTATAGTGCTCCAAATATGATGATACATAATAAGATGGATGGAAGTTTTCACTTCATGCTGTTTCTCAATGGGCAGCACTCGATTTTAGAAATAAATCACAAATGAGAGATTGCTAGTGCTGATGGCCAGGAAGGATCAGAGAGCTGAATAATGTGACACTGTCAGGTTGTGGAATACTGTGCAGTGTCTGAGTAAAGTCTTTGGACTGATTTGGGCACTGTTGCCACCAACAGTTTGAGCTGCTATAAAATTAAGTATTAAACTTTGGCACAACTTCAACTTTGAGCCTCCTCCCACCATCAGCAACAACAAAGGCAATGCAGATTAGAAATCCTGGTGTTAATAGTACGGAGTGCAACCTCTGAACACTTGCACATGGCTGCTTTTGCATAAGGTAGCCGGCAAGTTCAGCAGTGCCTGGGTGGATGTAACACTTTATCCCTGGCAGAGAAGGAAGAGCCTACTCCCAGCCCACTGTTCAGTGACACTCTGTCATTGGACCTCAAGCTGCTTCATGAAATGGGCAGAAGTTAAAAAGCCTTCACTGGACTGGCAAGCTGGACTGGTTCACCTTACAGTCCAATGAGCACTACAGTAAATAAAACTGAGGGAATACAACACCTTAGGAAGACGAGGACTCCCCATTCTCTTGGCTTTAAGAGGTGATGAGCACCTCAGCTTATCATCTAACTACAGTTTAAACTCTGGATCATCTAAGAGTCACAAGACTGTGATGAAATTTACCATATTTTATCACCATCTTTCTGATGAAAGAAGAGAGTTTTAACTGAGATTATCAAGTTCAGATACCATTTCTATTACCCAAGAGATGATTGCCATTTCCTTTTAAAAATCCACTGTTTCCTGTGCAGACAGGTGATGTGCTAAGTAAGTAGAAATACACATTTGTCATAATACCTTAAAACAGGAAATTTATTCCAACTGCTAAAAGAAAACTTAAACATTCACTATCACTGTGGTTTGCTGGTAACTTTAGTATGAAGATAAGGCACCTGTCTCAAAACTTTTGGTTCCATAAAAGGTACCTTTGATATGCACTTTTTTTGGGTCATTATTTTAATTATTTATGTTAAAGGTTAAAAAGCACTGATGACGCACTACTGTCACAAGAGAGATGCAGACACCACAGCAGAGTCGAAGCGGGAAAAGAGAAAGTTTAATTTTCACTTTCAGTTTATATAAATTTCCAGAAATAAGACCACACTGGAAGACTGAGGTTCAACCTCTTCAATTCCACTGGTCTGAGAAAGTGTCCATCAATTGTCCCTCCTAAAGAGAAGAATGTAAACTGTATAGACAGTTACAGAAATATTGCTTTGTTTACATGAAAATCTGTGAGAAACTGACTCCAAAATATGTGAACTATAGAAGGCTTAGAAAGAATACCAGGAGAACAGGGTGACACACTGATTTATTTTTTCTTGAGCCTTGGCTTCATGTGAGGTTTCATCAATTAAATACAACAATAAAGAGTTGTCTATCTTGTCTGAGAACAAAAGAAGGTGAAATATGGAGTCTGGACTTCATAGGGCATACAAGGCCACCTTTCCTAAAATAATAGAGGAAAGCAATATAGCAATTATATATCCCCAGAAATACAGCAGATGCTTACCTATCCAGTGGCTTAGTCATCCCTTGTTTTGCAGGCTGTATCTGTCAAGTTTTCATGATATGAGGCTTAAAGAAATCCCTTCTTTCCCAGCCTGCTCATTATAGTATTTGCTTTTTTATGCTGTGCTTTTAACGGAAGTGTTTGATTGCGTTTACTATGAGCTTACCTTAAACCTTTTTTTGATACTTTCCCATCAACAAGTCTGAATTCGTATAGAATTCTCAAATAGTTAACAATGTCTTTCTTAAAGAATCCCCCTTTTAATATTATATGTAGCTTGCTCCAGAAGAGGAATATAGCTTTAATTTTAAATCTTAACCAGAGATGTGTGCTCCATATGGAGTAACTTTCTCAGTAAAGGAAATAATCTATACATATTTATGTCATTTGAACCACAGTTACTGGGGTTTTATTCCCCCCTCCCTCCACACACACTTTACACTTACAGAAAGAAGTCCTTGAACTAAATCTCTTTTTCTTCCCTTTCACAGAATTGATGTAACTGAAGTTCAGATCACCATAACAATGCTGCTCTTGATATCTGCCTATGGAGGAGCAGCAATATGGGACTATAAGGTGAGTATGTTAAGTGCTCAGAGTTCCTGTTGAGTATTCTTGTTAAGTGTCCACAGTTCTTGTGATATTTGAAGCTGCTCTGTGCAAGTACCATCAACACCTACTAGTTGTGTAATGTTGTTTTAGCTGATTGTGAAAGTGTAGGTTATTTTGATGTCATAGTTAACTTAGATCTATTGGTGTGGACTCCCTGTGCACAGATTTATAGCTACATAGAGGAAAAAAGACCCCATCTGCCACATATAAAATTCTGATCTGGAGCTAGTACTCCACACATACTTAAGCTTTAGCAAATACTTTTTGTTCTGGTTTTATATATTTTGTGTATTTTATTTTAAGGCATACATTTCAGTTAAACAATTCATTTTAGAATTTAAAGATTAAATGCTTCAATCTAATGAAACCATGGGATGAAGCCAGGGGATTTTGCTTAAGTTATCCATATTTGTGTCGATGCAGATGTACTGATTTTTATGAATTATGTCAAAGCCATGTAAATGTAAATATTTAAATTCAAAACATTGTTTTCTGTCCCAAATCTTCCATATCTCTGGCTTTTATTCTGATCTTTAAAGATGCACTTTAGTGGACAGTATCAAAAGATCTTCAACCTTTCTAGGGCTTTTACTCAGAAATTTATAGTTGTGATTGGTTATAGTGTGAAGAGCTGAGACTTACTTTTCCCATACTATTGATAACCAATAGAAATTAACCTAAATATAAACCACCAAGAAATAAAACTAGTTCAAAAGTTTACTCAGCAATTAAGGAATGTTTAGCTAAACTTTGTTTCCTTTTCCCAGCCTTTTTTTTTTTCCTATTTTCAAAAAGCTTGTTTTCATGTTGAGAAACAAAGTAGGTGCATTAAACTTAAATTATGATTGATTTTTTCCTCACTATTAGAATCTGCTGTAGCTATGCTGTATCTCAAAATATTATATATTCAAAAATTACAGTAAATAGTTTCTATTTATTACTTCTTTTTTAATCCTCTGCTGCCTTTGGAAGTTTCCTTGAAACTGCAATTGATTCCAAAAGGTAACTGTTTAATTAAAATTTGTATCTGGAGCCTATTCATGATAGTCAATATGCAAAGATACAGCATACAAATAATGTGCCAGAACACACAGCAGGCAGATGGTGTTTGTGTTTCCTGTGGATCAGTGTTGTTTTATCCAATGGAATAGAAGGAACTATCCCTCTTCCCGCTCCTGTATCATGGTGACTGACGGCAGCAGTGTGTGTCATGCTTTTGCTTATTTGGTGAAAATATTTCAAGAACAAATTAAGGAGCAGAGTAAGATCTAGCTGACTTTCAAGAACAGAACTTAAGCACTCAGTAGTGGAGTTTAAGAATTACAAAAGATACTTGTTTTCATAATAAGGAAACAGTTTTAAACACTGTTGTCCTTAGCTTGGTCCCAGGAATGTGAGGGTTCAAATAAAACATTTGTTTAGTAGGTAAGAGTGGCTGCTTTAATAATTTCTTTTAAAAGGTCTTGTGTGCTTAACTTCTAATATCTTTCTTTTGTTTTGTTGTGGTTTGTTTTTCCTTTTTTTGTTTTGGTTTCTTTTGTGTTCTGCTAAGGTCCCTTTGCTGGGCTTAGAACTGAAGTTCTTTGCAGTTATTGGCATCCTGTGTGGAACAGCACTTTCTTTTTTCAATTACTTCCGTGTTATCTTTGGTGGAGGGGTTGGAAAGAATGGATCTACAATAGCAGTAAGTTGTTCTAAAAATCCAAATGGGTTTGAATAATTAATACCTATAATTTTTTGTGTTTCACATAATCCATAAGGGTTTTATTTGTTTAAGCATTTAAGCAGATAGGCATGTGAGTGTTAGATGGCTAAAGCAAAATTCATTATCTATCTTCTCTCTGTCTGTTACCTGTTACTGAATTTCTTTGGGAACAAGCAGTGAATTTTCTTTAAAAATTGATTAATGGTCACTGCAAAGGTACTAAAGAGAAGTGGCGTAATGCTAATGGATTTTGTCAAGTTTTGACAACTCTGGTTTGTTTAATGGGATTTGCAATAGGTATAAAAATTGGACTTTACCGTGTGACTGAAGTTTATGAAAAATTTTCCACCCCTTTATATCTTAGGGAACAAGTGTTCTTTCACCAGGCCTGCACATTGGACTGCTTATCACACTGGCCATTACAATTTATAAAAAGTCTACAACTCAGCTGTTCGAAAAACATTCTTGCCTTTATGTCTTGACATTTGGGCTTGTGAATGCCAAAATCTCACAGAAGTTGGTGGTAAGTCAGTCCTAAACCCAAAACTAAACTGGTTCTTGGCTTAACACTTACTGGATTAGGGGGCACTGTTTTCCATTTTGCTATGCTACTGTATTACCAGATTCATTGTGATAAAGACACTGAACTAGACTCAGGGTTCTACAGATTATATGTGACACTGATACAAACATGTATGTGCTGTTGAATGGACTGGTCAGGATTTTTTGTTTTGTTTAACTTAGTCCTAGAAATGCACTTACTGTCTGTCACTAACATCCTAATTAGGGTCTCTTTAGCCTTAATAACAGTGCTGTGACTTCTCATTTAATTGTCTGAAATCAGAATTTACTGTGATCATTAAAATGAAGAGAGAAACTTGTCTGTCTCTAGTCTGTCTTCAATCTTTGTCGCTGTTGGACATGAAAATGAAGAGCTTGACTCTAGGTAAAAGAAAGATTAGAAAGGGTTTTTTTACAATTTCACACAGCTTTTTAATAACATGCTGCGCTAAGGAACCACATGATTGGTCAGTAAAGACAACACTTTTCTTTATTGGTTAAATAATGGAAACAACACTTGTGAGAAGGTTGTTAGGAGAACTTAGAAGTACTACAACTATTTACATGGATTTGTCCTTGAGACAAGAAATTTTCCCAAGGGAAGAAAAAATCAGTAGCTGACAGGCTGAAAACTTCACAGACTCAGAAAATCAGACCCACAGGTCTTTGCCCTTTTATACATAAAACACTCCTCAATGGATTAAAAGAAGTTGCCTTACTACATATTTGCTAACATCAGTAATCTAGCCAGATGCTTTTTTTTCTCCAAGGCTGACATTTTTCAAACATGAGAACACTAGAAAATATGTATTCTACAGATTTTTTTACTAAACAGTGAGAACAAGTGTTGCCACCTAAGAAGAGGTCTGCTTCCTAGTTAACTTTTTGCTAGGGAAAGCCAAAATTTTCAAGTTAGACTTAAAAATAATATTTCAAGTGGACAGTCAAGTCCTATGGTTTGAATTCATTGCTAGAAAACTAGACAGTGGGGAACCCCTGCAGATGGCTGAAATTTGCTGGTATAGATATAACTTCCAAGAGGACATTGCTGGGCAAGGATGTGATGCCTGTTGGCTGCTAGTTACACCAATCTTGCAGGGATGCACTTTAAATTTTATTTTTTTTAAAACATAGGTGGCTCACATGACAAAAAGTGAAATTTGTCTTCAGGACTCTGCATTTATTGGGCCAGGACTTCTGTTTTTGGACCAGTACTTCAACAGTTTCATTGATGAATATATTGTTCTGTGGATAGCACTGGTAAGTGTCTTATACTTTTTTTTTTTTTGGACTATGCTTTAAGGAATGGATACTGTCATTCTGCTCTGCCAATTCTGACTTGCTCACATTTCTGCCATCACTGCAGAGGGAATGCAATGTAAATATGTTTTTGGGAGCTGACTGGCTTGCTTTCCTTGGAACAGAGATGTGACAGTAAATTTATTAATCTCTCCTGAAATTATGTTTTAATCAATGTGAGTTTTTTAAAGTCCTTCTGGGAACTGCAGATGAACTTTTTTTATCAGATAGTTTTCTTTTTAATTCTAAACTAGGCCACTCTGTAGCTGCATGTTACAATGATGTATGTATGTTATGCTTGTCACTTGCATAAATTCTGATTAAAGTATAGCATATTTATAGTAGGGACAATTAAAAATGTAATTTTTAACCTGTTCTGTTTTGTTCTTTTGAAGTTCATATCCTTGTTTGATATGCTGAGATATGCCAGTGGTGTGTGCCTACAGATTGCCGCTCATCTTCATATACATGTCTTCAGAATTTCATCTCATCAAGCTCCTGAGCAGGTTCAAAACCATAATGACTGATTAAATAGGTCAAGGACAAGAGAAGAAGGAGTTAGGGGAACGAAGCAGCCTCTCTTATTTTTGGGAAGACAGATTAAACTTTTGAAGAAAAGTTTTATGAGAAAGTTCACTGTGTTTCAGACATGACCAGATGTTAGAATTAGTAGATACAATGTTGTGCAGATGCTGTTGTACTTTAGAACCAGTATGTATTTCCCTGTATTTCAGACCACAAATACTACATTTGAAAATGTTGCCATTTCCTGTTAGGTAACTTTAATTCTGTACTTCTCTTCTGGTGAATGTGGATGCAAACCAAGGTGCTACCATCCAGAACTTGAAGAGGAATTTCATGTTTCCCTAACCCCATTGTCTAATCTTGATACATTAGTTTCTAAAGTTTTGCTGGAACTGCTCTGAAGTGGTTGCCAGATATACCAATGAATTCAATCCTGCATTATTAAGACTGGTAAAATGAGGCAGCTGTGAGGTAGAAATCACTCAATCTCTCTTCTGGTACTTCTAAAGGAACAAGCTGTTAGATCAGTAGATAAAGGAGGTACAGCTCAGGAAAATTTTCTTCTGTTTCACAGTACTGTTATGAGTGCCTTTAGAATTCATGCATTCTCTAGTATCTAAGCACATAACCTACTGTTACATAAAACTTCAGCCTGCACTTTCTTTCAAGGCCAGTTTCTGGTTTTGTGGTCATAGTAAGGTTAGTCTCATTGTATTTCATCCTTATCAAGACTACAGGTAGCTGTGCAAGGACAGGACTCAACTTCAGGCACCCTAACTTGTATCTGTAAGCCTATGCAAGTGAAGGACAAAGTTCATTGATAAACTTCAATGCCTGTGGCTCCAGCACTGCAGCCCACCTGTGCTTCCCTCTGTGGTGTTTTTGCTATTGCTGTGTTCATTTACCTTAAAATTGATCCTATTATCTCATAGCTACCATTGTACTTTATCCAAACAAAAGAGCACAAAACTGAATGATAATGTAAAATCTCCAAAACAGGAATTCAGGCCCAATATCAGCCTTTCTCTTCCTTTAAGAAGAGACCCACTGGGTAACATATTCATGTCTAACAAGAGGACTGCTGCAATAAGAATGCTATGGTTTGTTTTAAAAATACTACCACTGCAGCTTCCTACCTGCTTATTAATTCAAAAATACTTCCTGAGGCATTCAAGGAACTTTTAAAGGTATTCCAAGGAACTTTTCAAGGTAATTCAAGGTAACTCACAGAACTTTTAAAATGGTGTATTGTCTGTTGGTCTGGAGGGAATAAAATAGCATCCACCACCCTCCTGCCTAAGAAGAATATAATGATCATTTTGAGGGATAACTGTAACAGTTACTGCCAAAGGACTACAACTCAAAGCAACTAATATCAATTCAGAATGAATCCTACTACTCCTGTTTGAGGCTGGAAATGACACAGCATCTGCACATGAATTTAGCCTGAACCCAGGCTATGGTCAAATAGAAAAGAAGATGGTAATGACCATTTTACTTTGGCTGAATACTGTAAGCAAATTCATCTCCTGATGACAAGACACAAGCAACGTCTTTAGAGTGAAATGAGACGGTTCTCTACGATGGTAGAGAACTGTGTCCTGGCATGGTAGGTATAAGTAGTTTTGAGGATATGATTGAAGTATGTGGATAATAGGAAACTAATGCAGAAATCATTCAAAAAACCAGCACCATGACTCAATACTAACAAAAACAGAACCAGGAGGTAATGTTAACAAATAACCTATTGAAGATCTGAAGCAGAATCCGTCACCTATTTCATAGCCTCCTGTAATTGTCCTTAGAGGGCTGAGACTCAGTAATTACAAATCAGTATTGTTACTAGTTACCCATGAGAGGCCCATATCGCCTCATACATCAGTGTAGCAGTGTGACTTCCATGTTTGCTCCTGTCCTGAATCCTAGCAGAGGCAGATCAAGAAGTTCCATACTCATTACAACCAATAGCTGATGTTACTTCAAGTTAGCTATCATTAATCTGGCTTCCGGACCTGTAGAAGCATCATTAAATGATTTGGCTCTGACCTAAGAAATGCTAGTAGGCTGAGAAGAAAAATATGGTTTTGAAACACATTGTTGTGAAAACATCACATTTTGTGTGTGTGGACGGTTTGGGTTTTTTTTTTAATCTACTGTTGTATTAAAGCATTAAATATGTTGGCAACTACCTAATTTTTTTTTAAGTAGATATTCAGGTGTAATGGTTTTCTATAAAAACAAACTGCATGTACACTAAGCCAATTTAGTTTATACTTATTTACTGTAACGAGACACATGAAAGATAAATGCTTTACCCTTAAAACTCAGGCCTCCCTAAATTGCTAGTCATTTGGAATTGCAAAAAGTAATATTCCATCTCAAAGGCTTGTGACAGCCTGTACTAAATAAATGAGGTAGATTCCTTCTAGCAGTGGTTCTACAAAAAATAGACCCCCAAATGCATAATGTTTAATTATTGTTACTTGAGTGGATACATTTAGCTCATTATTAACTAAAAAAACCTCCATTTTCTGGACAAATCATAGTTTATAAATCTCTTACTAATACAAAGCACGTCTAGACTAACAAAACAGTTAAAAAAATTTACTTTAATTTACCATAATACGCATCATTAAACAATTCTATCTGAGCTATGTCATACCCTCTGAATTTTTGTAACAGCTAATATATCAGCAGACTGAAAATTGAAACTCTGAAAATCTGCAGCTTGTTAGAAATGCTTCTATTTGCACAATGTACTAAAGGCCTCAAGTTATTATATAAAATCTGGGTAATGCATGTTTCATTAATTCTTCCCCTTGTTACAATTTTGTATTAGAAAAAGTGAAACTATTTAAACAGTCCAGTGCTATTGGAAGTGGATATGAAATTTTTAAAAATCAGCTGAACAGACAGTGAATGGTTTGGGGTCCATACTGCCCCCCAGTAATAAAAGTTTACTAAGATACGTTCTTACAACATTAACAGACAAGATTAGAACAATCCAGGAAAGAGTTTAATAGGAACCTTGAAAGATTTAAATCTCAACATCCTTCTAATGCTTGTACTTGTATCATGCTACTTAGGTACAAGTTGCTTCTTCACTGGGCCATCAGAATAACATGGACTGAAGAGACTTGCGAACAGTTGCCATCTCCTGCTGTTGCTGTCACAAGAAAAGGAGATAATGCTGAACAAATGCTGTATCAATATGATTCCTTTGAATTAAATGAATGTCAAATGACTTTTAATTGGATGTTTTATTTTTGCATTTAACTAACTTCATAGATCTGGTACTTACAGTGTCCATCATAATCTTCTTCTGCAACATCGCCATTTCCTTGCGAAGTTCATTTTGGGCACCAGCCAGAAGATTTTCATTGCTCTTCTCCAGCTCTTCCATGCTCTGAAGTTAAGGATAATATTAATTCATAACTCCTCAGTGTCAAGGGGTTAATTTAAAACAACCAAACAAACCAATCATTATTCATACCACAATTTAATTTTTACAGTGATCACAGATAATTGATGAGTTTGTCACAAACGTGGCAGAGGAATCATAGAGGACTTCATACTCCAGTCTACATTCCTATTTAAACAGTATGTACCCTGAGAAGAAAACAGAACCCTCCAGTCAGCCTCTGTGTGGTCACAGCTACTTAATTCTGCATTTCAATTAAGATAAAAGTTCTACAAGAGGAGATTGAACAGACATGTCAGGAATTCTAGGGGTTCAATATGACAACCTTGCAGGACTTGAAGTGAGGAGTATAAACCCCATTATGTTTCTTTGCACACTTCTCCCCAAATAAGCCAAATAAGACTCCCTGCTTATCTTCCCTTTTCTACATACAATCACACTTACCTCTGTGTATGTGTCTAGTTGCATTTTCATTAATTTGTATTTATTTAAGCTTATTTGAGGCTTGACTTCTACCTTTTGATCTTCGAGGAGAAAAATCAAAGCAATACTTGACCTTCTGTTCAGTTATTCTTCTTTGATGAAAACATTTTTGACATTTTGGAACAGCTATTATTTATTAATGCTTCTGTAATATGCTCAGTTAATTCTGACTATTTTAGACTTATTTTTATCAACTACCAGGCTTGAAAAAAACCCAAATGAAATACCAAGCTTATCATAAATGAAATTGCAAAACCAGCTAGGTAATGACTTGAGCTGAAATTAAGGTTTGTCAGAAACTGATGGACTTGAATCTGCCCCATATACTGGGAGCCATGCAGTGCTGAAGCCACACCTGGAGCACTGGGTCCAGTTCAGACTCCTGAGTACAAGAGAGACACGGACATACAGGATAGAGCCCAGCAGAGGGTCATGAAGATGATTAAGGCACAGAAGATTTTCTCTTGTGAGGAAAGTCTTTAACTAAAAAAGTAAAATTTTTGTGTGATTGTACTCAAAACAGTTTTTTTGCTTGCTGCCTAGTATGTTAGTTACTTTGTTAAAGAAATACCAAACAACTTAAAACACTGAATTAATACAGGTTTCTTAAGTGATATGATAAGGATCAGATGCCTTCCAAAAAAAAGATTTACCTTTAAGAATTGCTCATAGAGCTGCTTAATGGTTTTCAGTCTCTGACTTTGAACTATTCTTGCCTGTTGAAAAACTTTTTGTTGCTGACGAAGCATATTCTGAAGCAGAAGCAAAAGAAAAACATATTTGCACCAGTTGTTAAGCAGAGTCCTTGGACAGCACACCAATGTCATTTTTCATAATCAGAAATTCTGCCTTCACTGGAAATTTGTGCCTTGTAATGTGCATCTCTGCCTGGAGAAGTTACCATTAACAAAAGTAAGACTGAAGACTGGATTAAGCTCCAAGTCACCTCCTGAGGTCTCTTACAACTTGAATTATCCCTGTAAAATCCCATGAGGATGGCTATGCCCTGCAGCTTCTTTGGGTATCCCAGAGGAATGTGCTACCCAGGGAAAGGAAAAACTTGCAAATGTGTTGGAAGTACAAACACAGCAATAGCATGATTACATTCCATTTTATAGCTCCTCTACTCTTTCAGTCATCAAATTCTCTTATATTTATTATATACAGGCATATTTTTAAGCAATGTATGCTAAAAGTCGACTACTTTCCTTTATTCCTTTGTTCCCTGAACCCAAAGACTATGGATGGACAGAAACAGCACGTCTTTCTCTTCCTTAAATGGTCTATGCTTTCCTCAATAAGTATGCTGGCCTAGGACGTCACATAACAGTGTTTATAAACTTGAAATAAAGTTTATAAATGCACCCCTCTTCTCAAACTTAAACAATCATATATTTATGTTTAAACTACATAAAGTATTTTTATATTTCTTGAGTATCGAAACAACAATATTCCGTCCTTGTGGAAAATACCGTGAAACTCATGCCATGCTGGAAACTCACCGCCAGTTTTTCTTCCTGCTCCTCTGCCTTCTGCACATCTACATCCCATTGCTGAAATAAAGTCAGGAACTGCTGGGAGAACTCATGATTGAGCTTCTGCCTATAAACAGACACTATGTGTAAGTATGACAAATGCTACAGGGAATTGCAAGGAAAGCTAAGGTTCAACATACACACGGAATAGGATAAAAGCTGGCATAGATGAAGAAATAGCCTATTTTGACATTTGACCCCATTTGAATACTGCATGTTTTGAAAAACTGAACACACACATACACTGAGTGGACGTGGAATATATCTATAGAGACAGCACTCCCATAAAATACCAGTTAAAAAGAAATTATAACAACTCTTCTTCGTAACAGTGTCAGGTTTCTGAGATTAACCATGTTTTTTCTAATCCCATTATAGATGCTTGGTTTAACACAAGGGTTTATGATGGAAAACTGATAAGCTCATTTCTTAAAATTCTGTTCATACAAGTTCCAAATACAAATAAATGTAGAACAATACAAGACAGTTACAAGTACTGCTGACTTTTAGTTTTTAGCTGTCTCCTTTTTCACTTTTCTCTATCTCTGGTATCAGATGTAGTAGTTAAATATGTCTTAAGAGATGAGAGGAATGTTAAGCAAGGTGAAAATTACTTTCTTAACTGGAATGGTATTAAAGTTTTACTGAACATTTTTCAGTTTTCAAGTAGAAACTGAAAATTCTAAAGTGGGGAAAAACCCCACCACATTGTTTTAAAATACATAAATAACATCAAAGGTCACTTTCCATAAAGATAAAAGTAAGCCCTGCTCTTTGATGTACCTTGCTCTCAGAGTTCAAGTCTTAAATTTGTCTGTTCAAAAGCGAATGTGCTAGACTATGACTGTCAGATTAACAAAGTGGACACAGCGGGAGGCAGCGGAGGCCCTGAGCAGATATTTAGCATCAGATGCAGTACTTGCTATTGCAGGGCGAGAGACTAACTGTCCATCCTGTGACCCAGAAGGGAGCCTAGTTCCACAGGCCTGAAAACCAAGAGTAAAGGTCACCTTTGCTCCTGCTGCGTTTTCCAAACGTGTTCAATCTTCTGATTACTGGTTTTGAGTGAGGCTTTTGTATACATTTCTAATCGTTTCCTCTTAGCTAAGAGAGCCTTGTTAATGTCAGCTGAAAGTCAAAGAATATTTAGAAATTAGGCATACTGGATACATTGTGCCATGTATTAAAAAGGCTGATCTGTTACATTTTGGAGAAGCAAATGAGGCGTGTTCTAGCAACAAAAAGCTCATGTGACCTGATGTGGTGAGTGTCCCTGAGCCTGCTGGTGGCACTGGTGAACGCTGCTTCCTTATGCGCCTCACACGCCCTAACCAACCTGAGTCATATGCAAATTTCTTGAATTTCAGAAATAAATTAAGGTTAGTATGTGGTTACTATCCCTGTGAACATACTGAATAAATCAGTAACTATTTTTATACTTCAGAGACAGTATTTTTAAAGTATTAATATAAGTTAATGTGCTTGTTTCAATTTTCATTTGGAGATTTATCAAGTCACAGCTTAAGATTAATACAGTAATCTCTTTTCCTTCTTGCTGCAGATTTCACCTCTAATTTGCTAAGGCATCTGCCTCTGTTAATGCCAAACCCACTATTTTGTGCAGACAGCATCCTCTCTCTGATCCATTCATTTTCGCTCCTTCCATCCTTCCTTTCCTTTTTGAATCTTAAATTACAAGCAATCGTAACTTTTTAGCATTGAAATCCTCCTCTTGTCTGAACCGCCAGATCTCTAATACCATTCTAATATGAAATATAAAATATGTAATTTTGTGACAGCCAAAAGTCCTAATTTGTGGATTAAGGAGTTACTTAAGCTCCTCTTTCACCTTAAATTTGACAGGAAAGTAATGACTCTGTACAGGTTTCTTTTATTACAATTTCTTTTTAATACAATGAAAGTATTATTCAGCTGTTGAGTGTGTAATGCTGGCGTTAGGATGGTTTCCCCCCCTTCCATGGATGGAAGTATTATTCAGCTGTTGAGTGTGTAATGCTGGCATTAAGATGGTTCCCCCCCCCTTCCATGGATGAAAGTATTATTCAGCTGTTGAGTGTGTAATGCTGGCATTAAGATGGTTTCCCTCCCTTCCATGGCTTTTTGATGTTTGCTTACCCTGTGATGGGTATTGTACATTCTTTACAAGTTAAAAGTGTTTTTTCTCTAACCTGTCATTATCTAGAATTCAGCTGGTAATTTAACTAGGTAAAGCCACCTGAGGGTCTGATTGTGACTATACTAAATCCTGCTAAGTGACATACACAAATCTCTCTTCACTGGATGACTGGCATTACTTACCCTTGTTATCTGGCTGTTCTAGAAACTCGTGTTCCTTCTAACTGCTGGAATGCTCTTACCTGCTGATTCCCTGTTCTCTAGATTTCTGGAAGTGCTAAGTACAGACTGCTCTCTCATTCTGTATCACAACTAAACTCTACTTCCAAAATTTCTTGTCTAGAATTACAACTATTTGTTCTCCTTTGCTATTTATATTAACATTTACATTCCTCTTATTTCTCATTCAAGTCCTGACATCCCCAGTATCCTTTATGCCAGTGTAACAAAAAGTTAAATGAGACCAAAAGCAAACTAATTTTCCCTTTTCTCTATATTTACTATGTCTTAAATTTCATCTTAACATTGGAACTGATTATACAAAGCACTCATGCATCTTTCCCTTTTCCTTTGTAATTATCTACACTTACAAGCTGTGACTCATTAATATGCAGTTATTCCCCCCTCGTCTTTCCCTTTGCTCTCCTTAGGTGTAACTTCCTTTTTTTCCCCTGAAAACTGGCTTTACTCAGAAATGCTGAAAAATCCTACAAAAACTGGTCATTTTATGTAAGTCTTGAAAGTTATTTTATGGTAACTACTTTCAACTCAGCAACTTTCTTTTATTCATTAGAATATAAATGTACTTACCTCCAAATCTCTCCAACATATTCTGTACTTCACCCCTACAAAACAGTGTTTCAAATTTTTATTTGCCCATTTCCTGACTTTAGAGTATGAATATACTTAAAACTAATTTTATTCACATGCCTATTACTTTTACACAGTGACAGAACTGCCACTGCCATAAGATAATTATATTCCTTTTCTCCTCCTGTGAAAGGGTTTTTTTTCAGACTAATCTGCTCTTTAAAAAAAATAAGCTAGAATCTATTAGTTTACTCCTCAATAAAGGGGCATGATTAGGCATTTAAAGGGTCTTGAGTGAGGGCAGTCAGTAAAAAAAATTAATTATTCCCCATAAGAAAGAAAACAAAAAGGGTATTTGAAACACGAAATACAAGTCCATCTCAGTCAGCATGACTGGCACAGTAAAAATACCCAAGACAAATAATATCAGGGTTGTTTTTACAGCATCTTTAGGATGATAACACCAGTCTGTAAGGCAGTGTTACAATACAGTAAAAACAGTATTTTCAACTCAACAGATGTAATCTACTTGAAATCTATTTCAGCATGTACTTTTTTTTTTTTTACATTTACTCTGCTCATGAATATTAAATTTTATAGGATTTATCTGTAAAAAGATTTTTCATGCAGTATTTGGATCATTTATAGTATTAGTAATATCTTCAAGCAACTAAAATGAGAAGAAAAAAATTAGTGGAATTTAATGAAATTATCAACAATCTGGAAGAAAACAAATAATCTTTTAAAATAAACAAAAATTTGTAAGAACTCACCCTAATATATCAAATTTTTCTGCATGTTAAAAAAGTATCTACAAAGAAACTGAAGAATTGCTATTTTAAAATGCTACATTTTCTTTTTTTACCTACAACTACTATATTATCACCCAAACAAAGCAAAAATATGCATAGTGAATAACTGAAGTTGCTACCTATTTAAGACCTGCATATTTTGGAAAAAGCCCCCAAACTTCTAGCCTTACCCCACGTCATCTGGAACATGAGTAGCCACCAGAGGTCTTTTCTTTCCATGCTTGTCCATTACTGGTGTGTCACCTTAATAAGAAGGATTATAGAAATATTTACAAAAATACATTTTCTGTTGGTCATTTGAGTTTTTGTAAGTGTAATTACTTTTCTGTAATGCCATTTTCCTGACTGTGTCTCATGGTCAGTTCCATCAGTCATACAGGCAGCTCCTATAACTTTGAGTCTGGACTTGACAGATGGTGGTGAACTATTCTGCAAGGCCAGATTGGAGCTGGCAGTGCTTTGAGTTCTCTACCCTAGTCCTAAACAGTTCTACTTTCTCTGTCCACCTACTACACCATTACTTCCAACTCACAATAGAGAAACCACCAGAAAGCTAAAAATAACATAAAAGTTATAAAGTCCAATCTGAATTTTACTGTAAAATAGGTACTGTAATTCTGTACTTTTAAAAAGCAAACCCACAAATAGATATTTATATTATTTTGAAAATTACCAATCAAAATTACACAGTAGGAGCCTGGTGGTCTCAGGCATTAGAAACCATGCTTTGCTCAGTCCCTGGTTGACTCAGAAATTCTTTCCTTCTATTCATAGTCACAAATGTGATAAAATTCACATTTTACAAATGTGCAAAGAAAGTCATATATAAGCACCTTCCCTATTATCTTCCTCTGATCCACTCAGTTCTTTTCTTTCCTCCTCAAAGTCATAAGTAGGTATGGTCTGTTCTTCCTGTGCTGGTTTACCAGCTTTTCCTCCATGCTTTCTTCCTGATGGTGCCATGGTGAGATCTTTTCCTACTGAAACAGTATATTGTATTTTTGACATAATTTCCCCCACAATAAATTGAAAAAAAAAAAGTGTTTTCATGCTTACACAGACCTATTAAGGGTCTTTAACAGTTTGCACCTGTAAAGATATGCAAGCAGTCAAACTGGTTTAGTTTTGAGGTATTCCACAGCATTACCCATCAGTGATGCTTTTCAGAACATGCTAAAAAAGTGCCAGGGCTATTAGGAACATACTTGATTCTGCTGGGGAAAAAAAGATAAATTATCCATTTTCCTAAGACATCTGCCAGCTTAGCTTGCATAAGTTTTATTACACATTTTGTTATATCCAGTACTGCATTCCCCAAAAGCTATGCCATTATTCTACTGTCCAAAATAGAGAAATGATAAACCATAGAGAACTATGTGATTCTACAAGCCATGCCACACTGTAAAGACAAATATACATAAGCTTATGCCGTTTTTTAAAGTCCTGGGCAACTTCCAGGTTCTGATTTATCTTTTTTTTATAGCTATTACACCTCTGCATTCTGTAAAGTAATACCATTTCTACACTGGCAAACATTTTTTACACATAGACTATCCTCTTAAAAAAAATTACTCATTTATTTACTTTAGTAAACCTCTCATTCTAGACACAGTCCAACACAGCTAGAAATATCAGTAGGTTTTCTACTAGCCAGGGCAGAGACAGATCTGAAAATTAAGTTCACCCATGGAAATTGAGGACTGTGAGGTCTTCCAACATAATCAACTCCTATTTCTGTTTTTGTTTTCTAATTTTAGTTATTTGTCAATAGCTGTGAAAATGTTTTTTAATCCCAAATTCTATGAAACTGTACAAACATGGCCCACTATGCTAAGGAAGGAACAGTGCTTTTTAATGCGGAGCTTCTTCTGAGGTTGATGCTTCTCTATGTAGTATGAAGAATTTTAGACTTTACAAGTGTCTTGAAAAACGAGTGTCTTTATTGACTGGAAAATCAAAAGCCCTTGCATTAGAATTACTCTCAAATGAGAGAAAATTGTCAAGACTTAATCTGCTTTTTTACTACTGATTTTTGAGGACATGATGTAAAGGAGCGGATACTGGTCCATATTGTCTGGCTGTGCCTTGTCCCTGTGCTACCAAGGCACTTTAACTGTGAACTGCAAGCATCTACTTTATCAGACATACGTTATCAGACACGTTTCTTTGTAGTAAAAATCAGTTTACAAAGAACTTCTCAGCCCCTTCAGCCTGGTGTAAAGCAATCCTGCCACCTCAAAAGCCCACGGAGCCCTTCACCATCCTGTGTGTAGGTACCTGTTTTGGCCAATCTGAGTGCATTCAATCCACAGCTGTGTATTTTAACACTGATTTTTAGAGAAACTCAACTCACCTCTTTTTTTCCACCGTGCCCCAAAAAAGATATTAAACAAACCAATGCTTGTGCAAATTTCCTGTGTGGGGCTTTTCACCGTGGGGACCCACCTCAGAGCAGCAAGGGAGACTTGGGCCCTCAGGTGCACCCTGAGGGGACTCACAGGCGGCAGGGACAGGGCTCCTCGCAGCCTCCCGTTGCAGCAGAGGGAACCCCTCTGGCCGCACCTCCGGCCCGCTGGCAGCCCCGACGCCCGTCCCGCGGTGCCGCCTCAGCGCCTCCCGCCGCCGGGAAAGGGCGGGAAGGGGCGCGGCAGGGACTCGGCGCCGCCGGCCCCGGGCACCGCCCGCGGATCCTCACGCTGCTCAAAACCTTCCTTCAGCTCTGAGGACGGAGCCGTGCTTCAAATTACTAATAAATCATTAAAGCTGGAAGGTTTTAAAAATAAGAACTTTCGATATAAAGATTCATACAGATCCCTGGCTATTTTACCAAAATGTGTGAGCTTTGGTTGACTTTGAAACGGAAACGGCAGACAAAACTTTCATCACGTTTTAGTTAACTGCAAAGCAAGCCAAGTATTTTACAATACATATGCACATACATTTTGTACATCATCCGATTACAAAAAATTAATGCTTTTTGAATACTGCTCATACAATTAAGTGAAGATACACCACCAAAAATTTCTGCTTGAAAAGATTCAGTACCCTTTCCCAGTCTGTTATCTCAGCAAATTGCAGGGCAAAACCCTGTTAAATTTAAAAACACCACAGCTTTTTAAGTCAGTACAAATATTGTTTTATGAAGTGAAACACTGCTCCCAATACTTTTCTACTTTGAAAAAGTTACCCATTCATATAGAGGCACTTTTGCTTTTTATTTACAATGCTTGTAAAATATTTTACCTTGATCATTTTCCTTTGATTACAACCCTCTCTTTTTAATTAAGCCAGGAAATAACACCATTTCTTTGCGTATTCTTTGGACAGATACAAAATACCTTTCAAATAAATCACTAGATGGTGTAATTTTCTTAGTAACATACCTTTTCTTTGAAATCCCAATTATACACTACAAATAGGGAGATGAATTGTCACTGTGCTTTTAAAGAATGTCAACATCTATAAATGTATTCTAAATCTAAATGACAAGTTACATAATTCTCAATTTTCCCCAGAGGGCTAAAAAAAGCAGCAATGACAGAAATTTGCAAAATGCTTTGGAATGCAAGATCAAGGACTTCTTAAGCTGATCCCAAACAACTTTTCCTTCCAACATTTTATCTAGTTGGCAACATCCACTGCAATAAATGCAGTTACATTTGTTTAGGTAACCCTTTTTATAAAAAAGGATAACATGGCCATGAACTAGGAGTTGTAAAGATCTGTTGAAAACTGCCTATGTACAGGTGTCCTGCAATTATTTGTTGTTGTTTTTTTGCATTGTCACAGCTCCAGCAGCTTTTATATTATGAAGAGTACTGCAGAGATTCGAATGTAGGTACATGATTTTTTTCTTCATATCAATGTCGTTAAACAGCAAACCAGAAAAGACACTTATGAAAGAGACATTTAAAATGCTTAATCGCAGCTTGAGGTAGACTGATCTCCAAAATAAAGCTCTTCTACACTTTGATTCGTTCATGACCAACTTCTTTTTGGATCCTTCTCCTTGGAAAAATCTTTCGTTTAAGTGCAATTAGCTGAGGAGAGAAAAAAAATACAATATGTAGTTCTCTGCTGGGTTAAATGTCCACAGCTAGGTTTTCATTCTAGAAACTATCAGATCTGTATCACCCATGGTAAATACTCGGTACTGTACTTCTTTTGCTGATTATACCAGAAAGGCATTTTTTACTCCAATTCATCTATTAGATGGGCACATTTCCACTAGACTTCTCAATAATCAGAATACAAGCAGAGAGTGAAAAATACCCTGTTTCTTTATTCTGATTATTTTAAAGGCAATTTGTGTATTTAAATTAACACCAGGCTACATTCTATTTTTAAAAGATCAGCACAAAGCTGGCATCTTAAAATGGTATTTAGATTCCTAACTGTACCACTGAGTTAAGTATCCCCTTTCAAAACCAAGTTACTAATGGAGTTTTCTAATAAAAAAGGCTGAAAATCAAGGGAAAGAGTCATGCAAAAGTTACAGGTAGGAAAAAATAATAATCAAAAGCCAACCTTTCAAGAATTACACCCTCTTCATCAGACCACGGAAAGTGTTACTTAAGGCCCCAACCTGCAAAGAATTACCCATGTGATTTGTTCCATTGACTCCCTCTGAGTTTAGCAGGACTAATCATGTTCAAGAAAGCCATTTTAAGCTTGCAGAAGTCAAGGTTTTTTTCCCCTTGAGTTAAGATTCAGAACCTCTTCAATTAAGTAGAAATCTTTGCAATTACTTAGGGAAGAGATTATGATAAGGCCTTTAAGTAACTTAAGATCCCCTTCTGGACTAATTTTCCTTCCTCTTAACGTACTATACGTTTCTACTAATATTCATGTTAACAGACCAAGAATTTCAAAATCAATTACTGAATTTGAGCGTTCAAATCTAGCACACTGGTGATGAACTTTACTGTCCCAAGGCACTCGCCTTCTCCCCATATGACTCTTTTCAAGGAATCTCAACATCGTGACTTAAAAATTAAAGCAACCTTATCATGAGTCATGTAACATCTTTACTTCTTTTATGAAGGGAAAATACTAGCTATTCTTCAAAACCTATTTTAAAAATCCATCCAATGTTATCCTGAAGATTCTACAATCTGTTAAGTGTTACATGGATTTGATAAGAAGACATTAACATTACCTGTTCAGCAAAAAATGAGATGACTGTAAATACAATGAGTGTTACTAGAACACAGTGGGTCCAGAATTTGAGCTTGTCTCTATATGCCCTCCTGGACAAAGAAAGAAGGAAACAGAAAAACAGCTTCATACATCATAAACATTTAAAGAGTTTCCAAGAAACGTGCAATGAAAGTTTTTCTGATTCTTAAAGGGTGACTAAAAAGACAATGTAGGCTCTCTCTTCACCAAGAGCCACAGAGAGAGGACAAGGGGCAACAGCTATGAGTTGGACTGGGAGAGGCTCCATCTTGCTATAAGGAAATATTTTTTTATAGTCAAAACAATAATTTCTGGAGCAGTTTCCCCAGAGACAGGGTAGAGTCTGCACCACTGGAAATTTCCAAGATATGATCTGCTAGATCACAGAATCTTTTAGGCTAGAAAAGATCTCAATGATCAAGTCCAACTGTTCAGCTAACACTGCCAAGCCCACACCTAAACTACACCTCCAAGTGCCACATCTACTTGTGGCAACTGGTTTTGCAGTCACACTACGTCCAAACCAACAGCTTTGGTTTGCAGTAGGTTAGGACCAATTGAAAAAAATATTGATGACTATTTAAGCACTAGAAAAACCCAAATCCTGCAGACCTCATATTTTAGTCCATTCAAATCCTACCGCACTATTTTCACTGTTAACGTTAACTCTTTCACGACAATACTGGGGGAAAACCAGCTTGTTAGCAGAATCTTAGGTACTTATGTATTACTGCACTACAGAAACTTGAAAAGAACTTGTGGAACATACCATTCTTGGAGTTCATGCATGTGAAGGAAACGATTCCGATATTCTCTTGGCAGTTCAAATTGGGAAGGGATGGGAAACATTGACTCATAAAAATCCCTAAGCACTGCTTTCACTGTTTGTGCATCCTTATGATTGTGATCAATATTGTCATTTAGGCAAACAAATTTTCTAGAAAATAAGGTGACACTGTTAGAATAATTCCTTGATAATATGGCAAAGGCATTGTCAAACCAATAACACAAACAATCTTTTAAAACAAAATTGAAATAATATTATTTTAAAACCAAACAGATATTTTTTATTGTTAAATAATTTCATTTTAATTCTAGGAGCACTAGGATTGACACCAAGTCAAAACCTCAGAAGAATGCAGTGACAGGCCACATTTCTAGTTATATAATGCTGCCATCTAATGGGCATTAGAGGGTGCACCATCCCAGAGCCCATTGAACAGAGCATTACCATCTGGGTAAGGATTTTTATACTTTTGGATTAACATTAGTAAATTCTCTTAAATAACAAAGTGAGCTCCACTGTAGGAGGGAAACATACTAAATTATTAATATTTTACTGTGAATGCAGAATTCTTTAGAGAAAATCAACACAAAAAGTATATTACTCTGTAAAAGAGAGGGCAAAGCTTGGTTCCTAGGCTTTGGTTTACTGAGAACATTATATAAATTGATCTGTCGAATCACAGACCCAAAGCTAGACTTGTATAACCAACCAAAATACAAAGAATAACAATTTGGATAGAATTTATATAGAATGGAAACCACTGTCACCAAATCAGCATGTTCCCAATAACGGCTCCTGCAAGAGAGCATGTAAGAAACATGGAATTAAGTTACTGCAAATAACTGAAACTAAAGCAGCAGCTAGTGTGCTAAACTGCTATGTACTTTTGGCCACTCTGACCTGGTGTCTGACAACAAAAATTTCCCTTCCCACATTTGGGCAAGGCTATGTGCTTTATTTATATTGTGAGACACAAGACCCCTACATTTTCCCCAGAGGCAGAAATCGTATCTGGTGACATATGCCTTGTAACTGCTAACCTTTGTGAATAAGCAGTTCTGGTCAGCTGTATTCTCTACAGTATGGTGTGTTCTTTCAAAGAGCAAAGTTCAGACTTCTATGGGAATCTAGAAATAAGCAGAACTCTGGAGCTTGTGTATCAGCCCACGCAGGGAATTAGCACTGAATGGCAACGTACTGCATCTGGCATAATTGGTAACCTTGCTCTAGACGATTAGGTGTAGGGGATAACCAGGCATTCAAATTGTTACATCTGAGAAGAAAAATATATGCCTCTTCAAAAACAGGCAAGCTGTAACTCCTGTATCAAGTAATACTATGCAAAGCAGCTGGTTATGGCAATCATGGCTACCCTCTAAGCATTTTGGGAGTTTACTCTGGACTATCCCTGACCTTGTCCCTAGGACTGGCAGCTCATTAGCCCTGGGAATGCAGTGGCTATATTCCTAGAGTGTATATTCCTTTTTAGCTTCAACAAAAAAAGATACAGCTTACAGACTGAGAGGTTGCTACACACAGAAAAGTACAGGATTGATGAGGATATTAGCCCATTTCTAATGGAAAGACTGTTTAAATTCATCCAAACATAACATTCCTTTGGATATTCCAGAATTAATGCCTAGACAATTGAGGCTCACTTCGCCTTAAGGGTACAAGCCAAACATTTCTGGGAGATCAGTAAGTGAGTGACACTTCTAGTTCATTCCAAGACAGGCACTAAAACCCTGCCTTTAGAGACTGGTTATAATTATTGGTTTATATTCAAGGAAAATATGGCAAAGAGAAGGAATTGGCATGCCTACATAACTTTGCCAGCTCTCCTTTGTTAATAAAATGACTGCAGTACTGCACTGTACTTGGCAGGAATAGAGCCCTGGTAATCAACTCCTCACTTTGTGAACACTGAAGGCAAGAAACCTATGTTACTCAGGCTTCCCTGAGCCTAACAAGACTTGAAATCACCCCTAACTTTTGAAAAAACCAACTTGTAGCCAGCAAACAAAGAAATAGAGAAAGAAAATGAAGCAGTAGGATAAGCTAGAGCACTGCCTAGGTTTCTTTTGAATGGATCATTGCGGCAACTGGAATGCAGGATTTATGTGGCCAGAAGGTACTCTTTGAAAGGAATAGCAATAGATACAAATCACCTTCAGCTGTAAAATGTCTCAAGACTAGCATTTCCCTTTCTGAATCTGAGTCTGGTCCAATAAGCATAAATAACCCAGAAAAAGTAGTACAATGTTGTGAGGAAAGTAGAAATCTACTCTTTATCTACAAATACAAATTATGCTATAGCTTTACAGGCAGCTGAGATTACCCAACAGCTTCCTGTGACCAAAAGAGGAGGCTTCACTTTCCCTGGCCCTGGTTCTACTTTCCTCTTTGCTCTGCCTTTTGACACTTGTCAGACTTCTTGCATCCAAACTCATTAAACTGGCAGAAATCTCTGGTTTTCTGAAGACAGAAGCAAGATTCTTTCCATGCAGTAAAAGAGCTTGAAAGCACAATGAATATGCAAAACTGATTTAGTAACAAAATAATCCACACCTAACTCCAAGTATAAAATACCTGCAAAAAGCAGGTCAAAAAGTTCCTCCTTTAAATTAAAAATGCCTGCAATATAACCTGTATGCTCTCTAGAATGGCAAAAATAAAGCTTCAAAAATAGCTGAAGTTTCTACGTTTTCAAAGATTTTAGATAAGTAAAAAATTAACAAATTATTGAGATAACCCCTGAAATAACAGAGAGAGGAGTCAGCTTCAGTCAAAAAGAAAAAATCAGAAGTACTTTTGGTTCAAATTTGTCTTACCCTGTAACACACAGCTTAGAAACACATGACAATAAGTTGTCTTTTAAATACCATGACAATAAATTATCTTCTAAATACAAAAAAAAGTTTAAAGAGTCAAATCAGAAAATTAAAACCATCTCACAACTTCACACAAATCACAAAACAGGATACCTGGGATTTTTTCGTATGTCATCCAGCTGACCAACTACATGAGAAACATTTGTGCGAATCATTTTGAAGGCAATTTCCTCTTCTCCCATGATTTCAAACCTTATTGTTAAAATAATATTTATACATTAATAAAACAGCCTAATTCTGGTTCAATAAGTATCAATCTTGTACTTAACATTATTGAGCAACATTTCTAATCTGACTGGCCAAATCTGCGATTTGCTTTCTATCGATACATTTAAATTTTTCAGCTAATAATCCTCTTGCACAGAACCACTTTTCTGTACATTTATTAGTAACCACCTACCAATCACAGATCTGAATTCTAAGAGTAGCATATAAAATATGAGCATTTGTCTCCAGGTTAACCATCTTACTAGTGGTAGATACCACATTTATGTTTTTCACGTCTCTTATCCTAGTATAAGAAAGCACCCTGAAGGCTTCTTCAAGTCTCACCTGAGAACCTCCTCCACTTAAAAAGCTCATGCCACTGTCACTCCTCCATCTCACAGGAAAGGTAAAAGGTACAAGGTAGTTAAGACTAAAATGCTTTTTCTGTTCTCTTCTTTTTTTAAGCTTCAGTAGAAGGAAGGATGAAGTAGATTTACAACTTCTAGGTACAGGAAGGTTGTTTCCTTCTTTATATGCCACTTGAACAGCACTCACTCTTCTAGCCATCCAAACATACTCTGGCTTACTGTTGTACAACACAAATTAGGAAATGGCCCAAGATGACACAAGTAACATGGAAGTATTTAGTCTACTAAGCAAACTATGAAAAAACTCACATCACTCTGCACAATGAAACATACATAAGTTAACAACAGTATGTTTCTTTAGTTCCACTGTTCAAACAGGTTGAGCTAAGACTTGTTAGCACAAACATGCAGTCTTCGGTTATGCATTTACCCCTCCTCCTATGGTTTTACAACACTAAGCATCTCTTTCCACAGGGCTGCCACAACATACCTGTATTTGTTTTTGTCCTTGTAAGCCTTACGAATCCTGTCAGTCACAGGTTTGCAATTAGTCACTAGGTTTTTGGTTACTGGAGGCTGGAAGAAAACACTGTTTAGATTATAGGTTACTAAAAATTACAGAGCATTATATAGGTGTACTTTGTCAGAAAACTTCTATTACAGTTAGAGAGGTCTGCATACTTTACTGTTCTGGAATCAAAAGCTAGAGTTTTGTTATCAACTGTGGAGGGAAAAAACAAAACAATACTGGTGCATATCATCACAATTTCCTATTTTACAAATAACATACGAAAAATACAAATTCCTTTTTGGCAGAAACATTGCAACTTCATTCTCAGTAAAATACTCAAAAATTTTAACTCACTTGACAGCTCTGATATTCCTCTGACAAGGGTCACCAGTAAAACTGACCAGACAGTCTCTGTACAACAGGTTTTTGGATTTTAGAGTGCTTTTTGAATACATGGGTTATAATTCAGATAGACTCATCAGGAAGCTCTAGTCAGAGAGGTATTTGGCTTACTGTCTTTTGGTTTGCAACAGTAAATTTTCTCCTAGCAAGGACAACTTTTTAAATCCCAATTATAACAACACCCTAAATCTCTGCTTTTCTCTGCTTTTAAAGAAAATTAAGGGTTAGTAAGTTAGGAAGCAGCCTGTAAAATTTTCATTTTGTAACATGTACATACAAGTAGTAATTTTTGTAAATACTTTCCTTCTAGAAATCAAAACAGCTTTTAAAGTAAAGTAAATACATACTCGGGAAAGAAAATAAGAATCTTTTAAGATCAGTCAGTGTTTCTTACCAGATTTGGATCATAATATGCTTCCTGAGTAGGTGGAATAACATGGATCTGAGTGATGTTGGCAGGCAGAGCCTTAGAGCAATTTATTAGCATTTGTTCTAGACCTGTCAAATCCTAACAGAAAGAAAGAGGGGAAAAACCATTTAAAATCACACTGATTTTCTCACTGATCTAGTTCTAAAAACCCAGGGTAGACAAATGTATTTAATGTTATCTACATAACAAATTTCCATGCTACTGTTCACAAAAGAAGACTTAATATTCAGCAAACCCCATTTCAGTAACTGCTAAGTCAATGGGACTCCCTGTAAAGCAAATGCTCAGTTCAGAGTTTAATTGAGACCAGATAAAGAATGACATAATATTATTTTTATTTAAAATTAAAAGCACATCTTTACTAATAATGTCAGGACAGTACAGAGTTCCCAAATCAACACTGGAATATTAAATTCCAAATCAAGCAAACAAACAAGAGTTAACTGCAAGGACAGGAAGATTTTCTGATTAAGGCCAGGAACACACTAAAGCAGGACTGTGTTCTGACTATGCCAACGATTTTGTGCCCTGTGTCACAAACAAATTGTTTAATTAGTTTGTGTCATTTCCTCTCTGTAAAGCAAAACCAGTCCACTTTGTTCTCTACCTGTATGTTTAAGAATGCAAGTCCTACAAAAACCATGCCTCTTTTTATGAGGTTCCTAGAAGAACAGAAGCAAGAATCTTTGTACATGATCATACTATTTACTAATATGACTTCCTTGCTATCCTTTTTCTCAGTTCTTTCTTTAGGCCACAAGCTCCTCAGGGCAAGAGCTATCTTTTACTATGTATAGAAACTACAGTAAGCACAGCAGGATCCAACTCTTGGCAGTGAATATTTTTTTGGACAAACTCACACTGTTTTCTTGAACTCAGACAGCAGTGAGCCATTTTTCTGAAGCTGCTAGAACTCAGTTTAATCACAGACTCCACAGAAAAAACAATCAAACAATGGTAAGTAGAACACAATGCTGTATTTTCCAGGTAATATTTAAAAATTGCCAAATATTACTGACACTACAAGCAAGGGTAAAAATTTGCCTCATTTTATTTTCACCATTTTGGACTTTAAAACTGAAGTTGTTCTAAAAGTTAAGGAAAGAGTACCTGCAAGCTCAATGGTAGTTCATGGATCCTCGTGGCCAATGTGCGAATCTCTCGGTCAGACAAGATGCCTGATTGGTCTGTATCAACCTCATCAAAGATCTGAGAAATGTTCAGTGGCTGAACTGCACTCATAAGGTAGTAGAAATATGAAAAAGCGAACTGCATATCCTCAGAGTGACGCACTTTGTGAAATGATGTCTTGTCAAACTCCTCAGGAAACCTAGATAAGAATGAAAACTTATTTAGCACACTAATTTCTTGAAGAAAACATTCCTACCTAAAAGTAAATTCTTATCCAGAATCTTAAAAGTGCCTCAAAAATCTCATTGTATCCCAACTATTATGTTGTAATAAATTTCTTATTTCCTTTTCGAAAATATAATTTCAATGAGAAGCTATTAACACACACTGGAAAAGGCTACAGCAAAGCAACAGAAAGGTAGAATTTCCCCCAGTTTTACATTATTCCAAGCAAAACCACACTCACATATCCTGGAGCTCTTGCATAACAGTACGGTCAATCATGTGAGGCATATGAGCAGGGACTTTACGAGATGTAAATCCAAACTTGCTGTTTAACAGCTTATTCACGTATCGAAGGGAATCAGCAAAGGTATCTTTCAGCTGTCTTCCAAAATGTTTACCTTCAGTAAAGTATGACATTTGTTTGAGTAATGACTCTTCTTCCTAAAGAGCAGGACAGGCATAAATCTAGGTTACACTACTGAAAAAGTCAGAAAACACTAGACACACAGGAAAAATGACATTTCGGCCAGCTGCCAACTCTTTCCATATCTGTAAATGGGAAGAAAACTTTTTAACATTTTTCTTCATATTTCTTAGATCTTCCATTAAAAAGAAGTAAGAGAAACTTTTCCTTAAAGCTTTCATGCTTTGAGGAAAAATATAAAAGCCTTCCTTAATATTTGTGCTCTGAAACCTCACACACTAAGGAGCCTATTTGTCATCAGATTTATTTGTACTACTGCCTTTTTTTGCAGATTATCCATCTATATTTGATAAATTGAAATCCTACATTATAAAGAGTCTACATGCAAAATTCAATCTCAGATGAGCAGAGAGAGATAGTCTTTTTAAAACATAGCCCTCTGCTATGTGAAATAGGGCAAAGCAGATGCTACCAACTGAAGCACAGTATCTTCTCTTCTAGAGCTTTTCAAAACTGCCAAAATGCTTTGGATGGAAGCAGAGGAAATTTCCCATATATTTTCTTGATACAATCTAGATAAGAAGTTTCTTTGCAGACTTTCAAATTAACTTTTAGAATTTAAGTATTTATTTTTATACCTATTTTCTGCATTTTTTAAACATAAACTGAATCCATACCTGCATAAATGTAATCAAAACCAAATTTAAGCTTTCTGCTATAGTGCTATATGTGTCTGAGCATAGCCCTGTAATGACATACAACGAACAGAAAATGAATTTGACCAAGAAAAGACAGTAGAAAGGGAACAGAAATAGTTGTCTTTTACCACCTAGCTAAGAGAGACGCAGATCATAAATAAGTCACATTTTATGTGAAAAGTACCTTTCAAAAAAATCCCAGTATTTGCCTCAAGGGCAAACCATATTAACAGTATTTCAAGAAATGCAGAAAGATGCAACTATTCCAATGAGGAATGACATTAAAATACTCACATCAAGAAGGTCTTGGAAATACTTCTTTTTTTCCCATGGCAAAAAGCCTTGGTAACTTCCAGCATAAGACTGTAATTTTCTTCCCACTAGCCCCTCCTTTATATTTGCATCCCCCTGCTCATGCTCTTTTACTCCTTCCATCCCCTGTGCACCTTCTCCAGTATCAAAATTCCCAGTATGTTTTGATTTCTGTGTTTCCCTTAATACGAGCGCATTCAATACTTTTTCTCGAGTTTCATTTTTTTTCCCCATGCTCTGGGAGGGAAGTATGGCTTTACGCTGCACTTTATAAATATGTTTATTTGTACCCATTGTCACAACAGTCTCCTTTGTTCCTGTAAGCCTCGAAGGAACTTCTTCCTTTGCTTTTACTGGGGTTTTTTTGCCACCATTTACATCTTTATAAGGCTTCTCCCAGCTGCTCTGGTTCTTCTGATCTTCTGAATGATTATACATGCCCTTTTTTTCCAGGCCTACAATACTCTTTGCTGTGGTTAAAAAATGGAAAGGTCTCAGGAGAGCAGCCTTAGATCGGTTATATCCTTTCTGAGTTATATCACCATTTAGTAGTTTTAAGTCCAGTTTCTGCAGTGCTAGTTGCACATCCTCAGGAAGAAGAGACACATTTACTGATGGGATTATCAACTCTTCAGGTACACTCTCTTTTGTGCCATTTCGACGTCTCCTGACTCTCGGAAAGCGTTTTTCTTCTGGAATATCCTCAAATATCATTTCAGCTTCTGGTACAGAAGTTACACTTTTAAAATCAGAGTTAGATTTTTGCATGGAAGTTGTGTTCTGTTTTGGTTCTTCCCTAGTATCAACTTCAACAGCTATTTGCATTTTAAATTCTTCATCATTTTTATTTAGGAATGTAAGGTTAAAATAGATCACAGTTGTGTTCATGCCACTATGCATGATTAGGTGGATAGTTTTCCATTTGTTAGCAACTGAAGCATGTCGGATAATTGGATTATCACTGTATGAACCCTCAAGTCCTTTCTTGGCTATTTCACTGAAGCTGAAGTAGGGCAGCCATTCACCTTTGGGAATAACATAGTAGGTCTGATTAAGCTGAAGCACCACCTTGTACATCTCTTCAAAGTGATCTGGGGAAAAAAAAAAAAACAAACAAGAAACAGGAAAAATTTCTGTCATTTTTCAGCATGAAATTTATCTTTCACTCTTTTTTTAATAGTAATATGCCCAGCTACAGTCACTATATGAACAGGGAGACAGCTTTCTGAAAGAGCACTTATTCTAGTTTCCAGCTTCTTGCTCACTTAACTACAATAAAGGATGACTAGAACATACTCAGATATATGAAGCTACCAGACACTCCCATGCTAATTCTAAAAGCCAGTATAATTCATCACTTTTTCAGTCTCTACCTGAAGACCCTAAAGAATCTTATTATCATGTCACTTAAAATTATGTATCAGTCATAAGTAGCTTGCCCATATTACATTTTTGCCACATTTTAGGAAAGTAATGTTACAACAGCTGGAGTTCACAGCTACTACAGTGCTGCAGCTTGATCTGAAATTTTCAAAATCAGATAGGCTGAAAGGAACTTGTCCCTCCTAATGCAGAACACAGATTATCTGTCAACTCCTAGACGAACAAAACCTCACTGCTAGCAATAGGTTCACCAGAAACACATTTGTCACAGCAGAAATGCAGGGGAGCCTCTGCTCTTCTAAACAGGACTAATTCTTCTCCTGCATATACCAGACAGCACTTCCAATCACTTTGTTCACTCCTTGCTAATTTTTCATATCCAAATGAACTTCAGACAAGTTCACTTCTGACTGAAAACAGCCTTTGGCAAAGAGCCTAGATCCAGACTTGAACTCACACTGTCAGCATCAGAGAGGTTCTTTAAACTTTTTAACTGCTACAGGCATCATCAATTCAACTGTCCTTAGGTAAAGGTGCTTGTACAGGACACCTTAGCACAATCTGAGAGTAATGATGAACCAAGAAAGGTCAGGCAAGATTCAAGAGAATCCCTGTAGGAAGTTCATGAGCAATGTTTTTTACATACCCTGGCCACAGTCACCAGCATCAAATCCACATGAGAGCACATTGCAGGCCTGGTCACAGAATTTGTCTGCTAGCCAGGAATTAGCACAGCCTTGGTTACAGTATGAAACACCACTTATTCCTGCTCCGAACTGCCATGGTGGGCCATTCCCAATACCTCCAACTGCACCTCCACCAGCAACATAACGATTACCCCCACTGTTACCTAAAGAAAAAAGAAAAAACAAACCCACCAGAAGTAAGAATTTGAAATAACTGAAGAAAGGCACATTTAGGCCACCATGTTAAAGCTAGACTGAAGACTAAACAATCATCAGTGAAATTAAAAAGGGGCAAATCCTAACTAGACCTCTGTGCGTTAGCGCATGCTATAGATTTTACACTCAGTGTAGAAGTTTAGGAATCAAGTGAAAAGGGTATCCAAAGTGCCAATATATTTTGTCTTAATTTCAAAAAGGCAGGCAGAAAACTGATTTACTACCCCTTGTGTTTGCAGTCATGACTTGACAGTCTCACAGGAAGGTATCACTTCCTCAATCCAGAAGTACCACTTCATTTTATTATACTGCAGTCCTTAAAATTTCATGTAAGAACTAATAGTGAGCTTCACAATCCATTATTATTTGGATTCTGAGTCCAAATAATATATAATACTGCATATTATTCATATATAATAATGTCAATTTCAAAACCCCTTCTTTCAGCTAGTCAAATTTGATACCTAAACAAAGATTATCTTATGCCCTACTATTTCCTGTCATTTTCCATAGAAATTTATAGTTTGCAAGGAATAAAGTTTTAATCTGTAAGTCAACTTTTTGTTACTAAAGGAGGCAAATTCTGTAGTTATATGAAAAATTATAGAATTATTCTTGTAATAAATTAAATTCTTTCTAAATTAAACATTGCTGTCTTACCGATGCAGTCACCTCCATCCCAATCACATGCTGAGTTATTACAGGCTTTATCACAGTAACCATCTTTAATCCATGAGCCAGGACATCCCTCGGCACAGTTTGGCACAGGCCAAGTCAAGTACACCTGGAACAACATTACAGTCTGAGACAAGGTCTGGCAAATAGAAGTCAAATGAGCCTTTTTCTTTGAATATGGAGACTTACAATAATGTTTCCCTGTGTACAGTGCCTTTAGATTTCACAGAGCTTGGCAGATAGCATTCAAACCCCATTGCCTGTAAAGTAAATGCTATCCCTTTCAAAGGGAAGGAAGAACTGAAGAATTTCCAAGGCCATACAGCACAGTAGCAACAGCTAGAAATGGCAAGTAAGACCTCCCAAATCTACTTCTGCAAACCATATTCCAATGAAAACTAATACCTTCTCTTTTGTCAGACAGGAAGGGTGAAACTAAAGTCTGAAATAGCTCTGCTGTTCACTCATTTTCCTGACTCAAAATGTTTCTTCATTACTAACCAGTCATGAGATAAGCAGCACATGTTGAACATAATCCCTGAAGCATCTCGTCCTTTATTACTTAAATAATCCTAAGAATTGGATAAAAAAAGATGTGCATGTGTGTTCTTTCAACTGAGGAGGCATTAAAAACCCCACACATTTTCCTTTAGACTTTATTGTTTCAAGATTCTAGCAGCACATTTCCAACAGTAACACTTGCTGATCAGGTTATCACAAACAACATTGCACCTAAGCTGACTTCATCATCAAAACTGGAATGAATAACTAAAGAACAATACAAATGCTGTAACAATATGGTTTTGCAGTTATATGCCTCCATCCTTAGAAATTTAAAACAACTAAGAGCCTCCTAACATCCCCAAGTACTGAAACAGTTATTTTAATGTAGCTTAAACTAATTTTCCTCAACCCCTCTGTATGCAAGCATGCATATCTGCCTGCATAAAATGTTTAATTCATTGCTCTCTGGTGCCTTGTGTACTCACTGCTATAATAGAAATAATAATATATAAATCTTCAATTTTTTCCTCCATGTCACTCTTGTAGATCAGACTAATGGATGCAAATCCTCCCAGCAGCCAGAGTTTATGCTTAACTATTGCTAATGTTCCCTCAGCCTGCTTTCCTTACTTAAAGCCCAGTTGATGCTAATGGGTTTGTTGAAAGACTAAATTACTTTACAGTCATAAATGTGGAACAATATCTATTACTTTAGCAAACAATTATATATATAGCATATATATTATACAATTATATATAAATCAGGAAAAGATATTACGGGTGTCTGAAGAGAGGCAATTAATGGTAAACTTCAATAATAGACCACTTCAAATGTCATCTGACCTCAGTGTTCTCACATGAAAGTTGAATATTGTTTGTTTTGACTATTTCCCACAAAACAAAAAGAATTTACAAGGAAGGAGGACTGACAACTGCCAAACACCACATCAGTCTTACCAGAGCTCCAACAGAAAGCAGGAGAATTAGCGAATAACACTGAAACGAAAGTGAATCCTGAGGAACCATTATAACCACCCAAATGTAGGAGTGAACATGAAAGAGCAATCCTACAGACAGCACACATACGAATACAGACAAGTGCCTTCCACACCCTTAACCTTAGCCAACAGTTCTCTAGTTAAGAACAATGAACCTTTAGAGATAAAAGGGGGAGTGAGTGCTCTCCCTTTCAAAGTAGTACTCCTTTGGCTTTTATCATTAAAGAAAAGTTCTACTTCCGCTAAAATATCTTTTCATCATGGCTTACCTTTTGACCTTTGGAGTGACTGTAAAAATCATCAGGCCAAACATCCTTCCCAAACATAACATCATCATTGAGATAAATAAACTTCTGAGAAAGGCCACTGATACGATGAATATGACTTTCAATAGCCGGTGAACTGAAGGTAGGCAAATGACTCACATTCTGAAATATTTCCTAAAACAAGAAAATCCCCAACAACCAAAAACTATTTCAGTCAGGCACACAAATACTTCATACTTATCTACTAAAAAAATACTTATCAAGAATGAGGATAGATAGATACAAAAGAAAAAAGATATTGAAGAAAAAAAAAAGACTTAACTATCTCTTTTTCCCCCACACAAAACTATTCTCAGTTCTGCTGCTTAAGTAAGAAACTGCACCTGATTTCACAAAGTCACAAACTTTCACCACACATTTCTCTTTCAGTGAGTACTGAACCAGTCTCAGAATACACATTTATATTTCTCATAAATTTCAGGCTCCACAAAATTTTTAGCAAACTGAACCTGTCAGGATTGTTCCATCTTTTTCAAGTAACTTCACCAGCAGACAGCAGAAGAAGTTGAGTAAGTATGTATGTTTTTAGCACTTCAGTTTTGCAGAATTCCTATGGCATGTCCAGATACCAAAATTACTTCTCAATTTGTAATAAGCTACTATAGAATTTGGTTTTACTTATTCAGGAAGCTTTTCAAATAACATTTTTAGAATGTATAGCTACTTTTCTTGTAACCATCTTCTTAGTCCCAGTAATTGTAATCCATCCTATCTCAACACAAGCTTATTAGGTTATTACTGGTTCTGAGAGACTGTTTATAGATTTAGATTACATTTTCCTCTCCCCAGGTTTTTATAAATAGACTCTATAAGGAAATTAGACATGGGTATATGTTAGCTGAAGCCTTCATATTTGGAAGAGTGTGCTAAATACAGACTTGATACGTACGCAGCTATCTGTTTAGCCAAAATATAATGATATACATGATAAAACCGTGGGTGAGGGAGGGAAGAGGTTGTCACTTCTTTCAAATAAACTCAGCCTTTTCCTGCAAGAGGAAAACTGCACTTCAAAACAAACAGGATATCTTTGCTGGCCCTTTCCCTGTGGTAGTTTTGTAGCGTTTTACCTGATGTGTCACAATAGTTATCCGAGGATTATCCAGGTTAAGCCAGGAAGGAATCTGCCCATTGGTGACGATGAAAATATGCCGTACCCAAGGGGCGTGTCTCTCTATCGATCGCAGTGAGTACCGCAGCTCTTCGTTGTCCTCAAAGCGGCTGGCAGAAACATCTTCATCCTGCTTGGACTACAAAAAGAAAAAAAATCTTTTCTTAGATTTTTAAATAAAACACTAAAATTCTGATCCAGCTAGGTAAGGACAGTGTGCTTTGGTACATGGGTGCATAAGCACTTCAGAAGTTAGACATTTAAAAATAAAAAGTATGTTGATAATAACCATTATTCTTACAAAGAATCATATTCTTCCAAATTATCAAGGGGAACGATACAGTGTTCTGACATCATTGGCTGATCATCTGCTATCATTAGGATGTCTGCTCACCATGCTGAAAGAAGTTCTTGAAGAATGAAGCAGAAAAAACACCCCCTCCTGCATTTCAAACCAGTAACATCACCCTCCAGAAATCCAGTTTCAAGAGGCTGGGGCCTTTCATGTACATTGCATCATAAGCTGTGTATAAACGTCCCCTCATATAGATACACTGGAAGTGTCATAATGTAGCTGCTCTTTAATTATCACCTGTTCTATTATTTTAAAGAATTTAAGCAGTAGAAAATGAACAAAACTTAGCCTAATATTCACTATCAAATAGCTAAATGTTTCTGTAGATTTTTATTAAACAGAAAATGTTTCCATTAGAAACTCATCAGTTACATAACAAATTTAGGTTATAGGACACTGAAACATATATTTTTTCCCATGCATGGGAACTTATTGACCTCTCCTAAGACCAAAAAGTAAGGCTGCTTAAAAGGAACTTTTCTAAAGCCCAAATGAAACAGAAAACTCAAGAAAATAGTTGAATGTTTAATAATTACCATTTCCACTGCAGGTTCTACACACTATGCATAATTTTTCTACTATGTACAGCAATGCAGCTTTCAGATTCACAAAAAGAGTAAAAACTGAAAACATTTTAGCAACACCAGCAGCCATTGGCTAGGTGGCCACTCACAAAATGAAGTGTAATTTCAACATGGGGAAATGTAAAGTTTGAGCTCAGGGTTGGTGTTAACCAGGAAGATTACCAAAAGTCCAGATCACAGGATATGAAGAGAGACTGCAAGCTTTTCAGGAGTGGGCACACTAACCATGCCACTTGACATTTACCCTTAAATTAAACTACAGCAGGAGGAAAACCCCCAAGATTACAGAATATTTTATCTTGAAACAGACACCTTGTTATTTAATTTCCTGTTCTTAAACCAAACATCCTTCATTGTATCAAAAGCATTTAAAGTAAATCTCCTTTCCTTACAGATATCAGCATTTCAGGACTTCAACATTTTTGAAGGAGAAGCATTTAGCACTTGCTCAGCATAAATGATGCTGCAAAGCAAATAGCGTTTCAGAAATATATTGGCAACGAGATAATCATGCTTGTTAAAAAAACCCGCTATCTCCCCACACAAGAAGCCTGCTTATCTGCCAGTCAGGATCAGTTAAGCCTTTCATGACTTGACTGCACACAGCTTTATCATTTCATATTATCAACATTTTTCACTTAGTAGAGAAAATGAAAATTTAAATTAAGTATCACACTGTTTGATCCTTCTTTCCCATTGATTTGAGAACTGGACAGTGTTCCTGTGATGTTTTCTTACAAGCTAATAAATATTTGATTCTTAATACTTCCAAGCTTTTGGAAAAAATTCCATGTTCCCTGTCATTGTCAAGTTAGCCTCTACTTGCAGTTTTGAAAGGTTGTAACATTTACCTGCTGTAAGAGAATTTACCCACCTGACTGATAGAGCTGAGGTCCCACAATAAATAAGCAGGATTAAGTGTCAATTCTTTCCCATCTATAGTCATGTTCTTCTTTGCTTGCTTGCTCAGTTCTTGGAAACCCTTGGGGTTATTCAGCTGCAAGAGAGCCACGCTGGCTTCTGAATAGAGCTGCAACTATACAAGCAGAGAAAACAACTCCAGCAGCACTCTTCAATATTTTTGATTGTACTATTTTTACTAGAGTTACTTATAAGAACGACCAGTAAGCACTGTTTTTAAAGAGCTAAAATTTTGTAAAAACACAAAAAGAAGTAGTAAAACACAAACTAAAAAACATTTAAAGATAAAAACATTATGCTTAATTTTCACTTTGCAAAGTAAATGTCTCTTTACACAATGATCCAGCAACAGTAAACCTTTCCATGTTTTAAGTATTTCGTGAGTAAATGAACAGTAAGTCCCCCTTCATTCTCTGTCACTCCGATAACAAAATTCATCTTTTATTAACACTTTATTATATGACTGAAAGAATCGTCCTTTTTGATCCCATCTTAAAAAAGGAACAATCTTCCCAGAAAATTGGGGCACTGATGTATCACCACTGTCAGAAGCGTGAAATGCTCAGAACGGTTTACAGTTAGTTCAACCTACAGCTCCGAAATCTGAGATACAAAGGGCTCCAGACCTAATCCATGTGGGTCTCCAAGTCCTTAGTGCTCATTGCCAATATGCTGCTAAGGTCGTTTCTTAGTTGTGGACTGTTTGATCTGTTTGCTGTTTTTATCTCTTGCCACCAGCAAGTCTGTATATCAGGTTTCATAATGCACAGGATCAGGGGCTTGCAGTACAAACCCTAACAGCCAGTTTAGTTTACAGATCACAGGGCATCAAAGCAGCTCCCTAGGAATATGGCATAACCCAGTAAATGCTGTATTTGGCATACAAAGTAGGATGAGCAGACCCAATCAAGCTAAAAGCTCGACTACACTTTGATTTTCCAAGTGCATGCATTCAACAGACTAATTAAGAATAAACACAGTTAATCATTATTTTTTGATTCTATGCTTAATTTTTGTTCCTTCAGGCAACATAAGACAACTTCATCTACCAAATTTTCAGTGTAAATGCAATTCATAAGCTATCACATTTGAATAATCATGTCCAAAAAAAGCAAAAACATCACAGTTCCCTTCGTAACAACTCTAAGTGGTTTTATTTCTTTATTTTTTATTAACTCTGACCCTTTCTGCTCATTTTAAAACAACACTTGTCCCAGAGTTAGCAGCCCTTCCCTTAGCAAGACCAGCTGTTCCACTTGTGACATTTTAAAGCTGTTGATGCTTTGACTCATATGCTATTTGAGATCTTTCAATCTGACTTATGAGGCCTGTCATTAGAAAAATCTGACAAATCTCAGACCTTCCAGGGAATCATCTGAACTTATGGGTGGAAAGGATGGCTTCAGTAACTAAATGGCTGAGGTATAGTTACGGACTGCAGGCAGCAACCTCCAAAAATACCGGCATTGAAATGCTGCAGATTGCAAAGCTGCCAGCACTGGGTATGTGCTTTATTTAGTAATACAACAGTGTCAAACAGTCCCTTAGAATCTGTCTTGTAAACCATATAACAAACCAAATCATACAACAAACCAAAAATATTACCATCTTAGAGCTTTGAAAGCATGTAAGAACATTTAGTTTCTCTTTAACTTGCTCCCAAACTTGGCAAAGTATCTGTACTACAAACTCCTAATTAGATGTATTACAAAGACCCCCCCCCACTAATACAGCATATATGCTGAAGTTTTTTTAATTTGTAATATTCCAAACACATACAGGAAGCAATGGAAAAACATGTTCCATTTCTCAGCATCCATTTAGCTAACCCCTGCACTGAACAGATCATTTTTGTTACATCAAAGTAGGGTTTTTTCCAGTAATACCTTTTGAAGAAACCAGTCTTTTCCTGAACAGGTTATCAATCAAGTTAAACTTCAGTGAAGTTACCTGGTGAAATAACTAACTAGATTCTAATAAATTTCAAGCTCTGATCCAAGCATTTTGTTGCTGGTACATTCAAAATGGAACTGTCTCCTGGCAGATTTTTTTAAAGTCTCACAAGTATCAACCTCCTTTCTGTAGAGATGGATGCCATCACCCATTCCCTTAAAATATTACCTTCCAGAGAACACCTTCATCCTGCCAAAACAGGTCAGCAGATCCAAAGGTATTGTCAAAACAGAACAGGAGAACAAGAAGGAAGATGCAGAGAGTCAGTGTGACCAGGTGAGCCTCTGCTAAGGCAAATGGCCTGAGAACACACCTTGCAGGCACACACCCAGACCACCACTGGGATACATTTTCATCACACACTTGACAGCAAGACAGGAAAACTGCATTATCTCCACCAGGGAACTTGAAATGCAGGTTCTCCAGCATGGAGCCAGCATGTTTCACTTCTAGCTTACTGGAATAGGAACCAGATGAGCTCAGACACCTCTCAAGGTAAGAGGCATCCAGAGCATATTTTTTCTGAGGTGGGACTTAGATTCCTAACCAGTCCTTAAATTATTATACCTTATCTTCTAAATGATCAAAGCTGATAATTAAGGAAATAAGAAGCTCCCCTTTTCCCACTCCAGTGTGGATACTGGGAAAACTCATATACCTACATAGCAAGGGAAAGGAAGCATATGCTGAAGAGTTACAAAAAGCTTGACAAATATAAAACACTGTTGTCTTTACAAATGTCTCAAGTACCCTTTATAAGATGACATAGTAGGAGGGTCATTTCTGAGACAAAACTAATGCAATGCCTTGGGTTTTTTCTCTACAAAGCTTTCTTGCTACATCTGTGTGATCATAACACCATCTCCTGGAGCCACCTGTTTGCACCAGAAATACTGATGAGCAGCAGTAAGAATGCCAGACCCCCCCAACCCCAGTGAGGACAACAAACACCCAGCATCACTGTGCCTGCAGTTTCCCATGTGGATTTACTTCCATTAGTAAAACAAGGTCATTAAGACATCCCTAAGTTACTAACATAACTTGTCTATTTTATGTATGTGTGCATGTGGATTAAAGAGATGATATTTTGCAAAGAGGAAGATCTACAAGCTCTTAGTTGTCCTTGAAGCAATCAGGATATTAAATCTTGAAGGAAAAATCAACTTCCTCCAAAACTTTTCACTACTGTGTACAATTTCAGTGAAAAACATAGCATGACAGCCTCAAAAAAACCAAAATCAAACAAATCAAGTTCTTAAGCAAATGTAGTTTTTAAGTTACAAGCATCTCTTTAGGCTGAATAATAGTCTGAATAATAGGTGGGGGGTGGGGGGAAGTGAAAATGAAATATTCAGTTGTTCTTCACATATAGGTCCAAGGTAAGGTCTTTGGAACCCTTGAAGAAACAGCTCAACAGCCATCAGCTGCACAACCAGAGTAACACCTCCATCTAGTGGTTTTCTAACACTCGGTAAAGAATATATGGACAATAAAAGGCTGTCAAATATCACTTTCAACTTCATCTGTCATAACACATGACCTACAACAATGTGACCAGGAGACACACTGCTTCTCAGTTTTCCTCTTGAAATATACCTCCATATCATTATATTACAGTGCAGGCCATAATACAGAAAATCAGTAGACTCTAACAGATATAATTCACCTTGAAAGTAGATCCATTGTATCATGAATCTCCACATTTTAACCACCTCTGGTTGAACTCAGCTACTTTGCTCAGAAATTTTGATTTTTAGAAGAACTATCTGGTCTAGATGAACAATTTTTGGTCTTCCTTGGATTTAGAAGTTATTTCAACTAAACAAAAAAAAAAAAAAAAAAAAAAAAAAAAAAAAAAAAAAAAGAAGCAATCGAACCAAAACAGCATTATTAACATACAACACAAAAGCACCAGTAACTACACTCCTCCCTTTCTCACCTTTCTTCCTTTCTAACAGCAGCATTGTTAAAAGTTTTTATTATTGTTTCTTTACTGCTGCTGAAGTAAGAAACAGCCACTTAAAGCACCCAGAAACCCACATAAGCGTCACGAGGTGTCTATGAGACATAGGTCGAGTTCAAGCTCAGGTGCAACTTTCTTCTCCACCAAGCATCTCACGCCACTTCAGAGATTCCAGAAATTATAACAAAAGAGAAATTGATGCAAATGTCAGTGAAGACTGTAAATAATCAACCTTTTTTCTACTTAACTGTAGCATTAACCTAGCATCTCCCTTTTGTAAGAAGAAAACCACACTCGGCTGTGTTTACCATTACTGCCTACCTGCTACATCCACTGAAAGAACTGACTCCGAGCTTAGAACCTACCAAAAGCTTCTATAGAAATAATCACACCCACATTTGATGTAAAAAATTCTTTGTGCATGAAAAGAAAACATTTCTTACATTCACATATGTAAGTTTCTTCATAATATATATGAATTGCTGCTATCATAATAGAGGACTGGTTGGGAAAGAATTCTCTGCTATGACGACACAGGGTATAATAATCCCAATTTAATTGCTCTAAAGCATCCACCACCAGGAAAAGAAACACAGACAGCAAAGAAAACCACAGAATATTGTGGATAAACTGTGTTTATACAGATATATATCTGTCTAACCAAATTGCAGAAGAGCAGCTCTTAGGAACAATCACAGCAGCAACGTTTACACACAGATAACACACCAAGGAAAAGAGAATCAGCAGAAATAGATGACACATGACCAATGACAAATTAAAAAACACAATCAAAACAGGGTAAGGAAAAATCATATAGAAAGATAATAGGCACAGGATGTCACTTCCATAAAGACACACAAGGAGATGGGAAACATGTCTAAGACACCCCAGAGATGCAGCCTTTATGTTCATCCGGACAGCAAGGAACCATATGAATACCCACTGTTATTTAACTGCTGTGACACTAGAGATGCAAAGGCAAAAGAAAGTACCTATTTAGCATAAATAAGTGCTTAAAAACTCTCTATTAATCTGTTTTAGGGCATGTAGGAAGAGAGGTACAAATGTGTTTACTCTGCAGGGTTTCTGCCATTAGCAAGGCTCCAAGTCAGCTAACACAAGTTGAGACAAGAAAGAAGAATTTCAGATTGCATTATGTTGGAGTGTGACCAGCCTAGAAAGGAATTTCTGCAACAGAGTACATGAGTTGTTAGCCCAGCCTACCAAAAGAAAAAAAAAAACAAAAGGGAAAAGGACCTCATGTTCATTTGAGCATCAAGAACAAGCCACAAAATGAAATAGCCTATATTACAGGTGTGTATCAGACTAATGAAAACGAGTTACCTTTGGATTGCCATCCCATTATCTCTGCTAACTCCTTCCCTTCCAGAAACTCCTTGTCCTCAATCCTTTTCACCCCATGAATCACATCTATCTCCAGTACCAAAGCCAGTGCTATTAACAAACTTCTTAAACTTTCACCTATCCACTAAACCTGACTGCAACTTTAACACTTTAATAGGTCTATAGCAGTCACACAAGTTGTCTTCTGTTGCCTTGCAGCAGGGTCAGGCAAAGTGCAACTTGTTTAAGACCCTACAGAGCACCTGGCAAAGAGAAACGCAGAGTTCAGTGCTGTTACTGTTAAGAAAGCTCAGAGGGAAGAAAACTAAGAAGCTACACAAACAAAATTCTGTCACATTAAACAAGCCAGTGATCTAGAATTCTACAGCAAGAAAACAGCCTCCAGCAAATGGCTGAGAGAAACTGATAAGGCTGCCCTTTAATCTGCTGCAGGCTAACAAAATGTAATGCCTAAGAACTTGCAGTCACAGAATGAACAATTGGTCTTTTGCAGGCAACTCTGAGTCACTATATGCTACTCATCACTACTCAGGGAAGAATCACACAAAAACCTCCAAATTACTCTCAGAAATATCCTAAGTCTCCTAGGTGAGTGAGATTCCATACTTGAGCCATTCCAAAAGACCAGCACAACTAATGCACTCTTTCCTCCAGAGCCTTACCAGTTTCACTTTAGAGGCCAGGCTCTCCGGCAGTTTTGTTCGTAGCTGGTTTGTTTCTTTGAATGTAGCTGGAAATCCACTAAGAATGGCCAAGTTTTGCATTAATACCAGACCTGGAACTTCTTTGTCTGTAGTCTAAAAATAAGAAAGCAGGTTATAAATACCATTTTAAAGGTAGAATAATTCCCATAACAGTAAGGGTTTCTCTAAAAGCTTTGACTTCTTACTTCATGCGAGTTATGGAAAGAGAATAGCACAGAAACTTTCTAAAAATGTACAGAACGTTTAACACATACAAACACTAATCAACAGATTGTCAAAGTACATACCAAGTAACCCCTCCATACTATCTGTTTGCTGTTGTCTTTTAACATTCCAGAATGGGCAGCTTCAACTAGAATACATAAAATTGCAAATCAAAAACTTCTTCCAGTATAAAATCACTTCTTTTCTGTATTGTAGTAACCAAGAAATACTTTTGCAAATTAAAGATATTTGAGTATTTCTAGTGTGAAAAGTTGTCTTTATAAATAGCAAATAATTCTTGGTGGTAAAATAAAGAACAGTGGTGGGACTAGTGGTCAGGCACTCCATATTAAACAAAATACGAAACTCATACCTGCTCTAAGACCTAAGATGTCAAACACATGAATAATTTTGTTTTACAGTTGCCAATCCTTTTAACAAGGGCAGAATTCACTACATGTTATTCAAACTAGACTTCACAGCAATTAAAAGAGGATTTCTAAAACTAATCTTCCTCGGTCTAAACCACGGCCTCTTGAGATTATCAGAGTAACACAGATATTCAGATATCAAACTTGTTTTGCAACAGCTTTTTAAAGCACAGCACTCTAATCATCTGTAATCAGTTGTCTGGGAGGCAAGCAAACAGTATCATTAATGTCATCATTCAGAGAAACAGTTTGAGGGCAAGAGAGACACAATGACTTGCTAAAGTCAAACAAAAAATCAGCATCAAAGTCAGCACTGGAGGGAAAAAAAAAATCAACCCCAAAACTAATTCACAGCAGCTTACAAAACTTGCTCTAGAAAACTAGATGGAATCTGACAAAGAGCTTCTTACCGTCCTTAGGGCTATCAAAAACAATTACAGTCACATTGGTGGAAGGATTTTTTGGTTTTGCTACAAAGAACATATTGTTAGCAGCTTGTAGAGCAGGATGAACGGACGGCAGGTCTTTCAGTGTGAAGTTGGCAGGCAGTGCAGGATCCAGGACAAGCATGGGCACCTTGATGCAGTGTGTCAGCAAACACTCCAGCTGCTTCTCACTACAGCCAAACACCAAAGGCATATTTAACACCACTAGAAAATTTAAGATAAAAATCCATCTTGGATGCAATGGGAAAAGTTTTTGTAAAATCTGATTAAGTATTTGTAGCATTTTCTGTGGCAAGGGGAAACTATTAAGAGCATGCTTATTTACCTGCAGAAGGCAAATATCTGACTGGTAGTGTTTAGTTCATTCCCATAACTGTTTTCTCAAAAGTTTCCAAGATTTCCAAGTCCGCCCACAGAAGAGACCTTATAAAAATCTCTAAATAACAAAAGGACCAAGCCAAATGACTGGGACAGACCTGGTCCTGCTGCTTCCTGTCAGCAGAGCCACAAGAGGCATGGACCCTCTACAGACAATTACTTGCAGTGCCATGTATACAAACGGCAGGTGAAAGCAACACTGCATTTTTAATGCATGTGTACCTGGAGTTCTATGACTCAAAAGCTTGACAAATTTTTCATACTCGGAACAGGAGCTAGCCATAAACAGTGACAGGGATATGCATTCCAAACTCCAGAAACTATTATGTTTTAAGAAGCTCGTTCATATATGTCACAATAACGTTGCTTTTATTCAGCACATATATTATCATGCTGTCAGCTGTTGAAGTGACACAGGAGAGCCTGCACAGGCTATAGAAAACCAAACCAGCCCCCAAGCAGCAACTGCTTTCAGCTAACAATGAGTAGAGTATCATTTATTCCAATTGATGCCCAAAAATCGCAAAAACTCACCTCTTCTTTGTTGGTTCTGTTGCATTCTTTCCAAGGATTTCCCTATTACAAGATTAAAACAAGGATATTAGACAACAATGAATTGACAGTAAGGAATTGAATCTAATTTCTAATTGCTAATTGAGTCAGGGACACATTATGAAAGCACCAATAACACAGATAAAAAGCTGTCAAGGCCTTGCCATTGGCCTTGCCAAGGTGAGCACAGACTTACACGTGCCCTTCACTGCTCACATGCAGTATGGAGCTCAAAGATGCATGGCTGTACTGAGAATTGTGGCAGCAGGACTCTTTCTGCTACCACAAATTTATGGGGTTATTATTAGGTTACTTAATGAAAGCGATGCTGATGTGAAAAACATTGGTAAGAAATCAGGATGAAGTGACCTGAAACTAGTTGACTTGATTGTTTTGCCTAACATAAATATTCTGATAAGGTCTATGAAACAGCTCTTTTTATAGCAGTGCTCATTGATTTCAAAGGACATGAAAAAAATTATCTACAGGAGAGGGAACCAGGTGTCCCTGCACATAGGAAACATGGTATAGACACCAGTCTTATTCATAAGGTTAATTTCAACTCAAAATCAGTGTTATGGAAAAAAACACGTGTTTTTCCCTTTCTGAAACAGGAATCACAGCATGAGTGATGACAAAGCTAAACCCACTAATATTAGCTATATGAACTGCTAGGAAAATATTAACATAAATCTGAAAGCTTTTCAGAGCCAGGACTGTCTATGTTTAAGGTCAATGAATTTAAATTTCTAATATTTCCAGTGTTCAGGTAACAAAGCAAAGATCAAGAATTTCCCTTGAGATCATACTGTCACCTGTAACTAAACTGCACTACATAGCATTCCAAAAATCAGACCAATCCACTAACTTGTGGACTTCTCATTCTGAACTAAATTATTATGACCCTGAAAATACAGAGCTGCCCTTCCATTTAGCATAATTACTGGCAAAATCAGATCATGTGAGCAGAGTTGCTTATCAGAAACTGAATCAGCGGTTACAAGACATAATCCAAGGTAGCTGCAGCAACTAGTGTTTCTTGGCTTAGATCAGTCATTCTGCAGAACTCTATAGCACAATCTACAACAACAAATGCAGCATGTTTTTGGTTCCTTAAAGGCCAACTCATACCTTTATGCATAAACTATTTTCCCATTTCTCACTTTCAGTATTTGTGAGACTATGAATCTAACTAATCTAAAACAAAATTTAAGAAACATGCTTAAGATTTTACAAAACCTATTACAAAAAGAAATACCGGGGGATGGGGAGGGAAAAAAGGGATGAAGACAGATTGTGTATTTGAGGCATAGTTTTGTTATTATTATTTACAAACTGTTATAGAAATCAATACAAAATGACATACACAATGCACAGTTTTTTCACACGGCATTTTACAAATTCATGACAGAACAGCCTTAATTATTATGCTTATCTTAAACAATTTTCTAATTAGACAGTACTTGACAGCTCTAGAAGTAGAAGTGAAACAAGGTTTTGGGAATAATCAAATGAGAAAGTGAGAAAATGTGCTTTTAATTTTCATGTTGAGTAACATGGGAAAAAATAACAACGAAGAAAACTAGTACAGCATTAGATTGGTGCTGTCAGTTAAAGGGAAAAATATCTAAGATTATTACCTCATTATTTTCTGTTCTTCCTCCATCTGTTCCCTGACCTGTTGCAATTCTTTGATCAGTTCCACATCTGTGCCGTTCACCCAGGTGTACACCACATCAATTGGCATGGGTAAACAAAGCCTACATAATTCAAAGGAAAGCTACATGAGCTGTTTAATATTACATTACAAGTGTTCATGGCATCCTACAATAGCAATTTCTGTCTAACAAGAGAAATACTTGGTGTCTGGGCTGCAAACAAGACAAAGCAAAAAGAGTCTCTTTAGTTATATATATATCATGCCTTAATTATACACAAGCCTTTGACAAAACAGCACAGACATCAACCAAAAGGACACAAAGTGGTTTTAACTGTTCAGTAACTGAAGGAAATCTTAACTTTATGCTCTAAATTTCACTGACTCAAACTCATGGCCCACCTCCTTCAAACCCATCAAGTATTTTTCAAGCCAATATCAAGACCTGAGCACATTCTTAATTCACCAACTACTTCAGACAGGACAGCATGAAGCATAACTTAAATCATACTTCCTGTTATTTAATTGCAAAGAGCAAATAAAATCTCAGCAGGACCAGGTCTCTATCCTAGGAATGTCTTTCAGATTATATTAACAGGACATTTCATAAAACAACAATCTAATTTGGGTACACAAATTCTGACTAGACATGGCAGACAAATTAATTCTTGACCCAACTGAACATCCTGGAGCTGTTTCTGGAGAATTACAAATTTCCTAACATGCATAAGGCAGAAGGAAGGGGTTTGTGTACCGTTTTTCCTATTTTTTTTAATGATAATCTCCTCCTCAAGGCCCACAGCTTTGTGTCAGCAGGTACTCCAAGCTACTGCCATAGGTGAATCTGAGTCCCATATAGCAGGAGGATACCCCAATTATTATTTTCAAAAGTTCCAGTGTCAAGCTATTTAATACCTTCCTAAATTGTACATGGCCTAGCAAACATTGGAAAACATCACCCTGTGACCCCATGGATCTCAGCATTAGAGAGGTTTGAAGATGTTGTCTCTTCACCCACTGCATCCTTCCAAAAGCATTCAAAGAGAGACAGAGCATACAGGCAAGTATTTTGTCCACCTCCCTTGCATAGCATGCCACGCAGAGAACTTGCATCCAGCTTCATTTTCTACTGGCTCAGGCTCAACAACTGAAGCACAAAATTTGGTACAAGGTCAGCCAGTAGCTCGCCACAACACAATGGGCAGGAACATTTTGTATTTAATCTACGCTGCTCCTAACTGAGCTGCAACACTCAGAGGATAATGGTGGGGCATTCTGAGACAACTTGAACATTTCAGCAGCAGCGCTGCCTTCCCCAGCAGCACCACCCAGAAAGTCTCTCACATCTGCAGGAAGATACCCTTCTATCCAAAAAAAGCCAATTTACTGAATACAATTACCCTTCTATTCAATTATTTAACTTTTTTTTTTCCAGAGATAACTAACTTCTGATTCATTTACAAGGTATGTCTTGAACTAAAACGTCCTCCAGAGGAGTGGAAATTCAATGACTGGAGTCTCCCAGCTTTTCTATATTTGTTGTGATCAGTTATTGTTTGACAGTGCCTGGAATGCTACTGCTTGGAAAGGAGTGTTTTAGGTGGAAGCACCTGACTCAAGTCACCAGATTCCAAAAATGCCCAACTTTCAGCCTTCTGGACAAAGTACAGAGCTTATTCACGCAGGCTTCACTGAAGAACATAGCATATCCAAAAGAACTCTGACTCTTTCTATGATATGAGACAATTTTAACTTCTAAGAAGCCTCTCCATTTTACCATTTCCTCAATGTGTGTCTCTATGCAGTAGCACATATACCTATGTAATTTCCTCCACTATCCCACATACAGCCAAAAGCTAGTAAATTCCACAGAGGAGAAGCATTTTTGGTCAGATGCAGGCATTTCAATTAAATCAACCCTGGCATGGCAACCTCATTCTTCATTACCAGCGGCAATAGAGACAGACCAGTAAAAAAAAAAAAGTCAATTGTTTGCAGATCCACTAGTCTAATTGCTTAAAATTTATCCAAATACTCAATAAATTTTCTCATTGCACCTTTACAGCACACACTGTTTCAGAAAGTAATGTTAATTAAACATAACAATAAAAACCAGATATGCCAAGTCAATTTGTTGTTTCCAATTAAGCCAAGCAACTCTCTTAAAACTGTACCTTCCTGGACTTGGCCAAACCTTTCTGGATGGATTCATAGCTTCCTAAAGTACACTGAGAGTTTATATTTTCAAAAGTATGTATTGGAATTTTGCTGTAAAATGGTTTAAATGAAAAGGAATAGATACTACACTTGAGTAGTACTGATCTCAAACACTATTTGGAGTCTTTTGCAGATTGCTGAAGTTCAAAGAAGCTCAAAAACTCTCAAATTCTGTAGCTGTGTTTCCTTCATATGGATTTATACACTCCATCAGAAACACTAGTCTGGCAAATGGGTTAAGCCCAAGATGACTTGAGTTAATTTACTAAATACAGCCACCATTCTAATCAACTATTTCCTCTCTTTGACATGACTAACTTATGGTTCACTAACAGATGTGACTCAAAGGTCAATTGGATTCCAAGTGGAATTTTCTTAACACCTTTCTACAGAAAGCCATCACTACGGAAAATTCCTTGGAGACTCCTAAACAATTAATTGAGGTTTTTACATTTTTCTCTTTACAAAATATATACATTTTTACTTGCAAATCTAAAAACATCCATAGGATCCTGCTTGAAAACAAAACCAGAGCCACCAGTGCCCCAAACAGGGCAGGGGAACATGTGCTGGCAGGAACTTCCCATTTCCATGATGTGTTTACACAAGAGAACCATCATCACAGCTGAGACTGTAGGTAGAAGACAAACTTTTGTCTCAACTGTTGCTGAAGGAGAACAGCAGATTTTGGATCCCTCCCAAGATACCATATGGTGATCTCCAACATTGCCGAGCTTCTTTATGAACAATAGAAGTCTAAGCTGCTGATAGTAAACCTCCCAGCCCTCCAATTATGCACTAACAGTAAATGAGCTGTTCCACTGCTATTCCAGCTCCCTGATTTGTATGCCTTTTCCCCTCTCTAATCTTACTAAGCTCAGCAGTTAATGGCTGGCCAACCACTGACAGCTCTCACTTGTTGCACCATACTGAAATCAGTCTGCATATTTTAAAAGATGGGCATTATTCCTTCACATCTTTCCATATACATATTTGAGTTTTAAACAGGACATCCTAGAATAGCAAAGTTGTACTTTACAGTAAGTAAACTATATTTACTATACCATTTGCAAGTAGAGTAATAAAATGTAAAACACTACTCCAAAACATGCATGGAACTCCATTATTTAGTTTCCTTTTCCCTGTTTTTATTTTCATATCAAAACTTAGTCTTCAAAAATGGGTTAGGATAAAGTGCCTTGGTAAAAAGGAAATACAGCCCTGTATTTCCCTGGAATTTCTAGTGCACTCCCTCAGGCTGCATAAGAGCCTAAGCAGCATAAGAAGCAAGTTTAGCAGCTGATGTGGCTACGTGAAAGTGCCACAGTTGGGATGCCAAGGGTTTGCAACAGGAAGGAAAAACAACCAAAAGCAATTGCTAAACTCCAACAGAACTAGAAGCCTGCCTTGGTCTGTCAGAGTAGAGTGTTCAAAAGGTGTTACTAATGATGTCATTGTTTGTGTGATGAACTTTTTGAGTTTACCATCATAAGGAGTTTGCCCACATAAACAAATTTGTCTACAACTCACAATGAGGTTTTCTCCATAGAAGTTTACAACTTCTATAGAAAGAACAGAGAATTTTACCTGTAAAGCTCCTAGAGAACAACACAACTCAATTCAATTGAAGACCCACTAGTACTTTCCAAAGGCCATGCAGCTTTTACTTTCCACAAAGCAGTACACCTGCTTAATTTTATAACCAACAAGCGTCCTGTTCTCCAATTCTGAATATTCTTCTCTAGCACTAAAATAGGAACTGATAAAAATCACTGGACAAGCTAGATTCAATCTGGAAGTCCTCAGTTCATGTGTAGCCCTATATGTTGCATTGACACCAGCCTAAAAACCTCCACCAAACCACCACTGATGCAAGTGCCTGCTGCAAGACAGGGTCCATTACTTCATTTGTGAAGTTTGATAATAAAAATTAATTGAACCCTTGTCAAGGGATGTCTAAAATTTAACCAATGCCTAAAAGTATGCCTCCACAAAGATTTCTTGTTGGTATGAGTTATTAGAGGAAGTTGACAGCTACACACAAATATCACAACAAACTTCCCTGTTACTCCTGACATAAGATTGTTAAAGGCATATGGGTGAACTGTAATAATTTACCCACCCATCATGGAAACCTTAAGCTTTTGCTTAGGCAGCCAACAGTTCCTCACCAGGCACTGGATGTTTTGCTCACAATCCACAGAAATCAACACTAGCAAAGGAGTGCTTTACACAACCAAAATGAAGTAAGGAAACACTGTAGAAATGGGAACTGACTGGATCTACACCACAACAGTAAGATTTGTGATTTTGTTTTGAAAAAGTCAATGGTTTTATAAAAATACTCCAGTTAATGATCACTAAGTCAGTCATTTTAGTAGACAGAACCAAATTGCCATGTTTTACTTCAGTATAGCTAAAACATGTAAACATTAAGCTACTCATCCATATGAGCTGCATCACTCTGCTTTTATCTGTCATCCATTGGAAAATAGGGGAGAGGAGGAGAAGAGACTATAAAAATTCCTATTATTCATCAACACCATGCAATGCATTTTACAGAGTTATCTCACACCAACTAAAGCATGACAAATTGATCTGATAATTTCTACTGTTCCATGATGCAACAAACCTCAAGGCAGATTAAAGTTTCTGCTTTCAGAGTTAGTTTTTATCCCAGTCAAGTGTATCAATATTAAGAGTCAGATGATACTGGCTTAGCAGCTTTCTTCCACCTACCAACTCACAGTCCACTTCCTCCCTGAGCAACAGACCTCATGGCAATTCAGACATGAATGATGAAACCACAGGAAGACATGCAGAGGTTAACACAACTGAAATAAATGACCCATATGACATGGTTTCCAACTTGCTGTGAGAGATTCTTCCATGTACGCAGCTTTTAAAAGCTTCTTCCTAGATTTGTGACTTCTTTGCTAAATAATGAACCTCATAAGACATCACAGAAAACATAAGGCAATTTAAAAATAACTTCTCAAAACACTGAAAATGTTAAGCACATATGAACTGTACTAATGTTCTTCTATCTTAACTTGGAAAACACATCATGGCCTCCCTTCATTGTTAACGTTGTCACCATTTTGATGTTTCATTAGAGTGGATGAATTAAGCACATTTCAAACATAAATTTATTATATGACTAGAGCTTTCAAAAGCCAATCTTCCAAACTGGGAGATTATGCACTAACTAAGCACTCACTAAGTTTAAAATTTGCTGCAGATTTAGAGCCCAGACAATAAGGTTCTACTCAACAGTATGTTATTTCAACTAATATATTTTATTTAAATATTTAATAAGAAAGCAAAATGTGCAATAGTGTCAAGTGTAGGTAAAGCTCACCGATTCTGAAATGACTTGCCAGCGACGTTGTCTCTGTATGAATCAAACATAACATGATACTGGTCTCTACTCCACTCCAAGACAACCTGCAAAGAAAAAAACCCAAAATTACTTGATGTCACCACCTTCTAAAGTTAGACACTAATTTTTACCTTTTGAAATGTTTAAGCCCAACTGATTTCATTCAAATGCATCCCTAAGTTAATGAACAACTGAGCAGACCACAATCCCAAGTAAATGATGACAGAGGCAGCAATCGAACCCAGAACTGAAGAGCAGTTAATTTAAACAAACTCTGCTTTTCTCTGCCACAAAGGATTTCATTATTTATGTACACTCTTTTTAAACTACTTTTTATTTAGGTCACCTCCCCCATGTTTCTTAGTATTTAAAAATTCAGGAACGTTTTCCCAAAACTGAGACCTAAATCAGATATACTTCGATACAACCAGGAAACCCCTAACATACACACAGCCCTGCACAACTTTGCTCATCTTCTTCTATTCTCATAAAGGATATACTGAAGTATACACACTGCCAAAATCTGAGCTTTGCAAACAAACAGCCAGGAAAAAAACCTAAAATTTTTCAACACTAGAAGTGGTAACTATGCTTTGACATAGCAAAGAAGTCCAAGTAATTTGAGACAGAAGTAATATAAAATATATATGTTCTCCTCTGAGATAAACTTGATATGACGTCTTTTACAGTGAAAGTTCAACCTTGAAAACTAGAGTAGCATTTTGTGCTGTTTTAGAGATGAAGGCACAGTAGTTTAATTTACTGGATTAAATATATATTTGTATGTATTGGTAAGGGAAAAAACCCAAACCAAACAAATGAAAACAAAACCAAACAAAAAATAAAGAAAACCAGGAAAACATAGTACTTATAGTACTTACTTTACACCACTCTTCCTAGATTTAAATGTTATTATCACTTATTTCTTGTATTGTGGGAACTATGAAATATGCCATTTCTCTAAGGTCACCTTCAAAAACGTTAAACAAAGCATCCTCCCTCTTAAGAGGTGACAAATCTGTCTACCCTGATTGCCACTAGAGCAAATTAAAGCCTTCCATAGAGCAGGGAAGCTCCATCGTGTGCCTGGGTGACAAGAGCCCGCATGCAATCCCTGCCAGAGCTGCAAATGGTCTCTCTGTAACCAACATCACATCAGCACACTTCCATTGCCCTCACAAAAAGGACACAGATTGCCCAGGTAGGCATAAAAATCTCCTCCTTTAAACACCAAAGTCAGGAATTTTCTTAAAACACACACTATTGCACTTTTTCATGCACAGGTCATTAAGACCTTCTGCCAAATGACAGATTTAATATATTACACTTTGTAAGATCATACCCACGTGGAAACATCTGCTCCTACTGATAATGACAAATTGGCACATTGTGACTGATCTGTGTCTAGAATAAATACAGAAGTATTTAAGTAAGAATATATTACATTAATGATATATCTCTCCAGAAGAAGAACATTACCCATTCCAGCCCTCTTCTTTGTCTTTCGTGTAATTATAGTGGAAATGAAGAGGACAGATCTCTTAGGAACATTAAGGAACAAAGCTAAAATCTTCCTACCTGATACATTTTTTCCCTGCAAGTGTTTCCTCCTAACACATTATGCATGGTGCAATAATGCCTGGAGGCTGTTTTGTTTCAACTTTATATACTGGTATTATAAAACCACCAAGGGAACGTTAAAAAACAAGGGCAGAGACACCCTCTTAGGAGATACTGTATCAGACATGGTAACAGTGGCTCTGGCATGTTCTGATTATAAAGCATTTTACAAAGTAGAGTTACCTACTGAAGGATGGCCAAGGAGGGTTTATAATCAAACTGCCCTAATACTTAAAGCTCATCTTCCAAACAGGGAACAGCATTGACTTAGACCTGGTTGCCCTGTAGGTTTTTGCAGAAATACTTCTCACTCATGTTCAACGCCCTAGTATTTCACTGAGTTTCAAATGAAGCTAATTTGCAGCTTCTGGCTGTGAGAACATCATTACCAATCTCAAATTATTTGCCCTAACCATACATTTTTACTCCACCAGTAATACTGGCATTAGCATGAACCCAAGAAATCAAATGTAATTTTGCCTACTAGAACAAAATAAAGCTGCTTCTGGGGGCGGTGGAAAAGCAGAACTGCAAATGCAGTTCAGACACCAGGGTCTGATAAGCACTGCCTCACACTGCTTTTTATTGCTTGAGTTTCCCGCAGATGGCTAAAAGTGGTTAAGCTGTTAATGTCTAGAAAGATTTCTTGGTTTCATTTTCCAAACAGCTTTATAGTTTTTCATTAGTTGCTGCCTTGCAGATTTTGTACTAAAGAAGAGAAGCATTTTCCATTCCCAGGATAGTTGTCAGAAGAGGTCTAACAGTTTTCATTCTCACAAGCCTTGGCTCTCCTAGGTCACTGAACTACCACTGTTTACCAAACTATAATGGCAAAAAGCAAGATACATGCTAACAACTCTCACCAGGCTTATCTACCACCTTTGAAATGAAAAGAAAGAAAGAAAAAAAAAAAAAGTGCAGGTGTTTCATTGCTTTTTTTTTTTTAATCACTAGTCACTTTTCTTTTTCTTCATATATAATTTGGAAAATCTACTCCTACATGAATCTTCCTGTTCTTTTGTTCACTCTCTAAATTGTATCTAAGCTTTCCAAGTAGCTTTTAAAGGGCTGGAAGCAGCAAACTAAGCTTTAGTAGGAAAATCTGAGCAGTGATTTTGACTGATTCTCACCAAAACCAGCCATAACTTAGACTACTACTGAAATATTTTTGAAAAGCTTCCAAGTTCTATGATATCTTGAAGTTGCATTTTAAGTCCACATTCTGAAGAAATGCAAAATTATATCAGTTTCACAGCACCACAAAAACTACACCAATCCAAGTTGATAATCATGTACAAACAGGTGCCTACGAGTACTTTAAGATTACTTTATTTGCTGATGACTTTGAAGTGTTTGAGGAACTTGTGGTCCCCACAAGACAGCAGAGATTAGCACTTTATGCAAAAATGTGCTAGTACAAAAAATAAAGTTTTGATTGTGGTACATGCAAGAGTTTCAGATAATAATCTTTATGGCTCTTCTTCTTCTTTTTTTCCCTCTATCTGAAAATGCTCATCAAATTAAAACAGAGAAGAGAAAAGAAAGGGAAAAAAAAAAAAAGAACTGGTTAGAAATCATGAAATTCCAGTCTGTTTCTATTGAACATTGCCATCCTTTCAGACTGACAAAAAAACTTGATTTACCTGATTCCTCACTACATTAACAAACACTGTGCTGAAGTAGGATTCATTTTCTTATCTCCAGATCCCTTCACTGATGACTTACCAAATCGATAGGGCAATGGGAAATGAAGATTTAAATATTCAACATATCCGTGTAAAAATATTTAGAAAAAAGTGCACTTACATTGCATGATATACACAAATAACGCGAGCGAACTAAGTAACAAGTAGCGAGCAAAACAGACTGCTGCGCAGCTTGGAGGGAGGATACATTTAATGCTTACACCCCGGAGAGGGGAAAGGTTCTGTCACTCCCAGCCGACGTGAGAAGGTGACATCCAGCACAGGCTTTAAAAGACTCAAGCAAAAACATAGCACTAATAAGTCACCTGATCAGGGAAGTAGAAAAGAATTCCCCAAGATCAGCAAACAGCAGCTGCCCGAGCCCGCAGGGCTGTGTCACCTGCCCGACCCCAGCTCTGCCCCCGAGCGGACACCCGGGCGCTGCCACCGCCGGCGCTCCCCGCGACCCAGCAGGTGCGGCCAGGGCGGCCGGGGAGCGGGAGCGGCGGCGGGGCTGCGCTCCGGGACGCGGGCAGAGCCAGCCCGACCCCGCGGGCACGGCGGGCCTGCGGCAGCGCCGCCCGGCACTGCGCGAACGGGGAGCACGGCGCCGCGATGGGCGGGACCTGTCACCCGCAAGGCGCCCGGAGAGGGACCTCGCTGCTCGCGGGACAACACAACTACCCGGCTCCCCGGAGGAAAAACATCCCCGAATACCCCGGGGCCGTGCAGCCGCGGGGCTGCGCCTGTCCCACCGGCACCGCTCGGCTCGGCTCGGCACGGAGGGAGGGAGGCAGGCAGGGCAAGGGGGGCAGCCACGCCGCGCCGGCGCGGCGCCGTACTGACCTCCCCGAACTGCAGGGCGGAGACGATCATGAGGACGAGGCCCCCGAGGCAGAGGCAGGGCCCATACCTGTGCGACAGGCAGGTATAGGTCTGGCGCTGCAGGAGCTTTAGCAGCATGGCCCGCC
>VZUI01056349.1:0-19223 GCA_013401135.1 Cettia cetti | reverse complement strand
AAAAAAAAAAAAAAAAAAAAAAAAAAAAAAAAAAAAAAAAAAAAAAAAAAAAAAAAAAAAAAAAAAAAAAAAAGAGATGGATCTACAGAAGGGATTTTCAGAAGTTTTTGTGGCCAGGATTACTAAGCAGAAAGATCACCATGACACAGAACTTTCTGTGACTCCACATTTAATTTGGATAGTCATTCTTTCAGATAGATAGTTTCTGAGCAGGTATCTGGCCTTGATTTAGCAGAAATACCAGTCCTTCATTTAAGCTGTCTTGTTTTTCACATGTGTATTTTAATTTGATAGGGTATTTGAAACAGTAGTATTTCTTACATGATCAGGCAATTAACTGTCCAGTTTATTCAATTTTATGCAGATAAATAATATCAACAGGGTAACAACATTCTGTGGCTCAGCATTGGCATGGGGTTTGTAATATCTGAATTGTGCAGATGTTCTAACTTAGAAACAAACAGTCCTATCTCAGAGGCCCTGCTCTGAACGTACCAAGTACTTCAAGATAATGCTTGAATGGGGGTTAAACGTATTTTAGGGAATCTCCTGTGACATCCCTTGGAGGCCTTGCCCCTGTTCACAATCAGATATGCTGTTGCCTTGGTCTGTTCCACGGGTAAAAGCAGTATTGGGCAGCATGCAGAGCACAAATGGTCTGTGGGTGTGCAAAAGGAGGAGACATTTTCTGCTCATTTGCAGTTCTCACCTGCCTGGGCACATTCAAGGTGTTGTTTGCGTCTCTGGGTGTGTTTTCTGTACTGCTGGCACAGAGCTCTGCCACAACCTGCCTGATTTGTCTGAGGACATAGGACTTATTTTCTTATCAAAAGATAATTCATGAGTATTATTAAGACAGTGGATTTGACTTTTCAATGAGTTTATGTCTTTAAGAATAGTTTTCAGAGAATGAGTCAGCCATATGTTAAATCAAATTTAACATCCATTATGAAACACTGAATCATACTTTATATCTCTGTAATGATAATAAATGATCATCTCTCCCATGTTCCCCTCATTTGTACTACTGCTCATCAATCTTGCTAATATCACAAAGATTTATTAAATGAATAATCTTCAAAGTATAGCTGTTTTAATATTAATAGCCCCATTTTATGTTGTTTCTCTTACGATAATTCCATTTGTGTTTAAGCATGCTGACTTTAAAAGTAATAATCCTTTTTACAGTGAAATTTAATGAATAGAAAACCAGTAAATCAATAATAAAGTCCTTCTTAATGAGATTTTTTAATTATACCAGTACATTACGAAATGCAGGAAACTTCTGAATGCCCTTCACATGTAGGAGAATCACAGAATTAACTATACAATGAAAGCTGAGGTAGTGCTTAAATGGAAGAGATGTTGAGATACCTTTGTGAATGCATGCAGATGAATAATACATTTAGTCCATGTTTAAAAGTATCCCAAGGTTGTAGTGTTATGTTCAGTGAGTTATGACTCAACTTGCTTCAGAGTAAAATCTCTGGTAAAGATACATTCTGCATGATTAGCTCTCAGGACTCTGTTAACACATGAGTCCTGGTGGTAGTCATAGTTGTCCTGTCTTAATTTTTGTTCTCCAAGAATCTTTGGCATCTCTTCATTGTATCTCCAGGCAGACTGGAGGGAGGAATCACTGCAGCCCTCTGCTAATACAGCAAATTATCTGCTCTGTACTTTAACCCCACAACTGAGTAATGTGTTAAGCACCTTCTCAGTAAGATTTCTCACATTAAAAAAAAAAAAAATGTTTTGATCAATATGAAAGTGCTGAACTTTGAAATTTTTTTTTAAGTTATTCTCATTCAAAACTAAAGAGTTGGGGTTTATGTGGGTGAGTTGGATGATGGAAAATTGAGAAAACCTGGACAGTCTTGAATATTTTCCTTTTAGTAAAATAAATAGGTTTGAGCAAATGAAGAGTGGGTCTGTTGGCTGAATTTGACAGGAGAATCCCTAGGCTGTGGGAAAGTGTGAAGGCAAAGCTGCTTTTGCCCGAGGTAGGGAAAATCAATGTTCTGATGTGCAGAGCACCACACAGTGCTCAACAAGTCCTGAACCTCTCTTGTGTTATTAATAACCAAATAACACCCAGAAGGGCTAAATCTATTTCTTGGGCTCACTGCTGGTGCAGGTGTGGGGAACTATTATTAGAGGTGGGGCTGGCAGACAAGAACTGCAGTTTGCTGCCTTGCCTGAGGTTCTTGTTAAGCTCTCAGCATGGGTGCAGTGGGTTGTGCTCAGTGACTGCTACTTATCCCTCCAGCTTCAATATTTTTGCTGTGTTGCAGTTTGTGAAGTGCCTGGTCTGGAAGGCATGTGAACAATGTGCTTCGATAATCCAGCTGAGACGTAATGAAAGCATGAATGACAGCCTAGCACCCTCCTGAGACAGCCTTGGTTGTAGCTTTACTTACTATCCTCTGCAGATATAGAAGGTTTTGTTATGTAGCTAAACTGATAATCAAAAGCTGGGCTGATATCAAAGATGACCTCCAGGTCAGGAACCTTCAAACCAGACACTCTAAAACTTCCTTGAAAAGAAGCTGCAAAGGTTGAAGTGAAATTCAAAAGGTATCAGGCACCAGCCAAAATAAGCTCAACATTTTTAAAATCTAATTGTAGGCATTTTTTTTCTGATACCCATAGCTAAATGTCATTTAGGTGTCTCCTCAAACAGGAAATTACTTCCTTTGGTTCACCTGTGGCAGGAAAATAAACCTGGCCTTAGCAGTATAAGAACAGTTTCAAATTATACCTCTGTCATAGTTCCTAATAAAACCCTAGGAACACATGGCAGACACCCCTGAATTACAGCCTGAGAGTCTCCATTGCAAATTTCTGGTGAGAAAAAAAAAAAATCTTATTCTGTCTATGTCAGTGAAGACACCAGGAAGGCTGCTTGGGATGGGGCAGTGCTCTAGTGCATGGAGTTAAAAAGGAGTGGCAAGGTTAATAAACCAGGCAGGGGGCTTGAGGCTGAGGATCAGTTCCCTGATCTGTTATAGACTACATGTGCCTTAAAGCCTGTGCCACAGTTTACTTTTGCTGCTCCTTTTCAATTCAGATTTTAATGAGCAAGCAACATTAAGTACAGTGTAGCTTTTACCAGAGCTGAAGTGTTTCATGTATTCTATAGCACAATAAAATAATTCCTCTCTGTTTTGGTCTTGTTGTTTTAACCTTATGTACTTTCCAGATAAAAATGTCCTCATAAAGGTACAGATTTTTCCCTTTAAAAGGTTTGTACCTGAGTTCTACTGTCATTTTACTCTAAGTTTTAACTGACAAATTGAATTCCTGAGAACTGGGATGATGAGGTTACAGTATCATACCAGCAAAAGCTCTTTTGTTTTTTGTTGTTGTTGTTTTAACGTAAAAATCCAACAAAGCATTTTATATATAACTGACCTTATAGGAAACCTAGCTAACAATTACTCTCAGTTTCTAAAAGCTGAAAAGTTGCTTCCTTCTCACCAAAAGGAATTTAGCAGCACATAAGCTCCCTTGAGCTGCTGCACTCAAGCGTCGCAGCTCCTCACTTTGCCCTTCTGCTAGTCTCCCAAGCTTCTCTAACTTCCTGAAATCAGACATTTTAGATGACTTGGGCCTCTAGGGCTCTCACATTTTAAGAAATAATTTTCCCCTTCTGGACCTCAGAACTACCTACTGGAAATCTTATCATCCATTTAGTTCAGCATGTATTAAAATTTGGCAATTAATTATCTGCAGTTCTAATCCAGTGAGTCTGTGCAATTAACATCTGGGATTCAGCATATCCTTTTGCTGACTAATTTTACAACTTGGAGACCATAGATCCCCTCTAGGAGAGCTGAAATAAGTGAAAGTAATCTATACCTGGAATTTTTAATCCTGTTTTAGAGCCCATCCTATTACTCCCTGGTTCTTTAGTACCTGGATACTTCTGAGCAGTTCCTTTAACATGTGACAGCAAACTTGAGTGACCTGAAATAGTCTAATGGATACAGAGAATGTGGAAATGGGGATTACTCTGTTCTCCCTTCCACAGCCAGCAGGTGACTTTGGCTTTTCTGTCCTTTTGTAAAATAGAATCACAGAATTGTAGAGTGGTTTGGGTTGGAAGGGGCCTTAAAGACCTTGTCACAGTCCTCTGCCATGGGCAGGGACGCTTTCCACTAGACCAGGTTGCTCAGAGCTCCATCCAGCCTGGCCTAATCTGAATGCTCTTTGTGTTCCTGGTATGACAGATTCAATTAATAAACAAACTTATCCTGAAAAACTATTACAGGATGTCATAAACGTAGAAAAAAACCCTGACTACTAACATTAGCAAAAGTTTCTTCAACCCTGCCCATGGAGCTTAGTACATATTCATAGAATCATAGAATGTCTTGGGCTGGAAGAGGCCTTAAAGATCATCTAGTTCTAATTTCATTTAGCAATCAGGACATTTACTATTAAGCAGAAAGACAAAAGTGTAGAAACAAACAAAAATTAAAATTCTACACATCAGTAGTCTTTCATTCTGAGGAACAAGGGGACTTCATTTCTAGTGAACAACAGTGGAAAATGCATCTAATTATTTGTTTCACAGTAGAAAATGGTGGGTAACTCCCTTTCTGAAAGGGTTATTCTAGAAATGACTGTAAGTTTCTGAGCAGTCAAGCACTCAGCCATGCCTTATTCTAAGGCAGAACATCATTCTGTCTCTTCACATCTTTTATAGGCAAAAACACTGTTCAGGACACAGTCCTATTTTTGCATTAGCAAAGAATCACATTCCACCTTAAATGCATCAAAGGAAAAATGGACATTTGTCCTTCATTCTCTGGGCGTTTAGATGCAAATTGCACTTGTGTTACTTAAAATCCTGCTGACAATTCTGCTGGTACCTAAAATCCTGCTGACAAATCCTACTTAAAATCCTGCCCACAATTCATAAATCCCTTATTATTCAGCTGTGGTGAAATGCAGTGACAACAAAATGTTGTTTACAAAATGATGCAGCAATGTCCTGGTAGAAGCCATCACCAGTGATGACTCAGGTTTCTCGGGGTAAGGTCCTTTAGCTTTTTACTTAATTTATCAGTATAATGTGCTTTTCTTTTGGAAAAGGCATTTAATTTCAATTATGTATTTGTAGTGAAATAAAAATTTTTAAGGGAGATAAAAACAGACTTTTTTTTTTTCTTTCTTATCTATCCCTCTCTTGTACAACTACATGCTGCATCTGTTCTTCTGAAGGATTTAGCATTTAGGATGGACTTGAGGTAGATTATCTGCAAGGGTGAGAATTGGCAGGTTTCTGTGTTTCAGTACTGTTTCTTTTGCCTGAAATATTCCTGAGCACTGTTGGAAGACCTTGTCAGAATATGTAAAGGCATAACTTAATCAGCCTTCACATCGCATGTGGATATGCCACAGAAGGAAATACAAAAAATCTAGAATAGTGTAACTTCTTACAGACGTTCAGTGATTTACAGGATTGTATCTAGAAGCTAGAATATCATGTAGAAGGTGTGGATTAAATATTTAAGAGCTAAGAGACAAACTATCTTTAGTCTCTCTGCTTGGCTGCAGGCATGTGGGTAACACAAGGGAAGATGAACTCCTGTGTTTTTAACTCTGAGGTTTTATTGTGCAGAGATGGCTGTGAGTCATCTACATGGGCAAAAAGCCTGAGCTTCCCTCAGCTGGTGTGGCTGGGGCTGAGCCCAATGCCCACCCTACAGACCCCAGCTGGGCTTTAGGCTCCATGTGCTCAGAGCCAGACACAGCTGGGGCTGGGAAGGGGCTACTGCAGTGACCCTGTGGAAAGGAGGGAACAGACAGGTACCAGGCTCTTGAGGCACCTACCTGTGCAGTCAGTTTGCAATTCCTGAGCAGAACCCTAGGGATAAGAAAGAACATGAAGAATACTGAAGTTGTTTGGGGCTCAAGTTAAGTAGAGCATTGTCTTGTCTTGATCACAGAATGTCCTCAGCTCAAACATGAAAATTCCTTCGCAAAAGAGGAGCTTCCCTTAAGCCATTGTGAAATGGGCTTAGTAGTGGGAATGACAACCTTCAGGTTCTAGAAAGCATGGGTTAGCCTTTGAAAATTCTAAAATTGACTCAACAAAGAGATTCAGAGGAAAGAGAAGAACTAACCTTGGACTTACTATTGTTTATGTTTTGGTTTCTGAACATTTTGGTGCATCAAGATACATTTTCAGGCTTTTCCTAACAATCAGGAAGATTTTAAAAAAAAAAAAGTTTTCTGTTGCTGTTGGATACGAAATAAAGAGCTTGACTCCAACGTAGTAGAAAGATCAAAAAGGCCTTTATTTACAGTTCACCTAGCCTTTTTATAACATGCTGCTCTAGGAAAGCATATGATTGGTCTGTAAAATTAACACCTCTCTCCATTGGTTAATTAATAGAAACAACACCTGGGAGAAGAATTGTTATGAGAAACTCAATAAACGCCGTGCTTATTCACACGGATTTGTCCCCGTAGGAATGAATCCTCTCAAGGGAAAGAGAATCAGGCACTGGCAGGCTGAAAACTCCATAGACTGAAAAAATCAGACCCACAGTTCTCAGTAAAAGCAGGAATATTCCTGAAAGCAATTTATCCCAGCAACTAAAGGGAAAATCCAACTATTGCAACAATGAGCAGCACTCCTGGAAGATGAAGCATCAGACTATTGTACCCATAACATTCACTGAGGCAAGCTATATGAGTGGTCCAAAATGGGTTTGACCCATGTATTGTCCATTTGAAAAGTGAGATTAATGCCAATAAAAGCAAAAGCCTTTACAGAGAACAGAAATCTCTCTGTCAGAGATAGGTGCTTCTACCAAGCACTATGGAGAAGCAGCCTCCTTGTGATGACCCAAGAACACTGTCATCTGGCTCATTGCTTGTTCTGTTTATTTTGTCTTTCACCTTTGTGTTTTAATTAGCTTCTTTTTTTTTCTTCTGTTGTAGTGATTTAGTTTACATGCCATGGAACATGCATTTGATTTCAGTGCAGCATGGCATGCATGCAAATGATACTCAGGTAGGTACTGCCTGTTCAGAAGTTGTAGGCATGTGATCCATTTTCTCATCTTAATCTGTTTGGAGTGAATAGATATATGTAAAACAATTAAGAAAACCACAGCAGACCCTTATCCAATTAGAAAGGCAGATGTATTTCAAAACCAGAAGCTAAAACTGAAAAACCTAAGCAGTACTGACCCCTGCTCCCTTCCCCTGAAGTGCCCTGCATTAAATACCTGGGTTTTGAGACAGGACTCAGTGATAGAGTTTCATCAGCTTCTGATTTTGCATAGCTGTGTGTTATCAGGGACCAAGGAGGAGTGCAATTGTTAAAGGCTGGTAAGAGAAGGGTTGGCTGAACAGCATTTGCCTTGGGATTTAAAACTGAAACTTCCAGATTTATAACATGCTAAATGCAGCATCTAACCTAGTCCCTTGCTTTAACTGGAGTGCAGTATGGTAATATAAGCATTTTTCCTCACTCTTTCCCCAGACCTTAGTGTTTTGTAAGCCACCCTTAGCACTTACCTCTTTGTTTGGGATTAATAGGAAAGCACAGGGAGCTTGAACTGAGGTCAAGAGCAAAGCCTGCCAGCATCTATTTTCCTAATGGTCCTAACACTGAAAGAAGGAAAGTTGGTAGAAGAACATATTTAATGCAGCTTTGAGTCTCTGTAGGGGAAAGCACTGGTTTTCATAGCATCACCAGAAACATCTCTCTGAATATGGAAGAGGATATTTAGGCTTAGGGTTCATCTGGTTTGGCAGTGGGCATGGAGTTAAAGCACCCCAGTCCAGAATGCTTTTTACATGGCCAGTGGGCACACAAGGGCACTTCCACAGGATGAGAACATTTCCTGTTAGACTATTCATGTCACCCACTATGAGGAGGCTTCTTTTAAGAGACTGATTTTAGAGGTGAAAAGAAGTGGGCAGTTTTACAAGCATATAAACCAACTCAGATACACATATAATGCTACAGTGCCTTTGACTCCTGCTCTTTCCTCTTGGCAGCTCGGCTGCTGAACTCCTTTGCTTCATGGCTTTACAGGAAATGTGCCCCATTTATTTCTGCTGGGCTGTGGTTTCACATTTAGTTGCAGCTTAATGGTTTCTGTCCTTGATGTTGCCCTGGTTCCTGCCCTCCACTGCATGCCACCCATTGTGCTGTGGTGGCACAGCGTGGTGACCTGGATCAAGGGACTTTCCGGGCAGATTGCAACCCATTATGTGGATCCCCAGCCTCACAAAGACAGGCTCAAAGTGGTCAGGGGATTTTAAAGTACTTTTTAGAAAAGGAAATCCACGTGAGCAGAAAGGGGAGATAAGGAATATCTCTGCAATGGGAGGTGCAGATGGAAGAATTTTTTTCAGGATTAGCAGGCAGGTTAAGGCAGAATCTTTCTTCCTCCAGAATGGGAATGCACAACTTTGTATTTTCATCATCTTTGACATTAGCAGTCTGTATGACTAGTTCTGACTATTCTCTTTACACTTCCACTCATGTTTTGCAGGACTCTTGAGAATGGATTGCAATATCTTTCAGTTTAAAATGACTTTTTCTCTTATAAATTTCTGCTCAAAGGTGTTGTGGACACTATTTAATCTTAACATTTCTTCCTGGTTAGCATGTTATAAAGTGCAAAGCATGGGAAGATGGTTTTAAGATAACTTGATTAAAGGTTATTTCTATGTGTTGCAGCTACCATTAGAGATGCAGCACGGGACAGCTTTGGAGTGTCATAGACTTTGAGTGTTTGCACATCCAGCAGCATGAGACTTTTTTTTTCAAGCAATTTTTTTAGATGTTTAGAAATTGCTGGGAAAACAAAAAGTAAATAGCAACATTTATTCTGTGGCAGGTCTCTCTAATCCTGCTAGTATCACAGGCATGAAGAGTTGCAGGGGAATGACCACTGTTGCTAGCTTTGTCCCTTTCACATTGCCTGTGGTAAAGGCCAGGTCTAAGGCCCAGAATCTCATCTTCTGGGCTCCCTGAAGGGACCAGTGGTGCTGAGCCCAGCTGCTGGCCCTTCTGGCAAGGGAGGGGGTGGCAGGTCACTGAACCACCTAAAAGGGAGGGAGGAAAAGGCAGGGGACATGTATAAGCATTGATATATGTGACATGCCTGCATGTGTACCTACAAATAATAAATTGGTCTCTCAGTGGGTGTTGCTCTGCGGCCTTTCATATAAAAGCAGTCATTTAATATTTTCCTCTCTGGAGAACCTTACACTTGTTTTATTAGTATGTATTTTTTAATTTATCAAGTAAATATATAAATAACTGGAGCAGATATATTATTAATGCAGAACACTTGTGTAAGTCACTGAAAGTCACAGATGTGTCATAAAAATAGATGGCAATCAATAGTCACAGGAAAATGTTATTTGTTTCTTGCAAAGCTGCAGCTATAAACTCCCCTTCCTGCCAGTAGGAGTGTTACTGCCAAAGCTCTGCATAGGTAGTTCAGAACAGACTGTATCATTCACAGTTTTAAAGAAATCAGCTTCAAGAAGCAGACTTTCAAGCAAATGCAGCACTGGCCTATATTGCAGAGTAGGGCTATTTAAAAACAAACCAGAAAAAGCTGCCCAGACTCTGAAAGTAAAGACATCTTTACATGGAGATGAATAGTGCCTCTCCTTAATGTATGCAGGGTTTTGGCCACTGTTTCCATTGGTTTTCTCATAGAAATAAAGGTAATGTAAGAGGGAAGAGGGGATTTACTGAAGGTTGCTTATTGCTGTAAAGCTAGAACTTGTTTAAGCAGGCTTGCAAGCTCAGAGGTGTGCATGGTACCTAAGTTATTCTATGACTGCATCATTTGATAACTTGAATAGCGTTGAGACAGCCCATCTGTGTGAAAGCCTTCCCCTTAATTTCAAAGAAGAGGTATTTAAAAACCCTTTTTACAAAAAGGAGCCAGCACTACACTCGTGCACTTATTTCCTTCCTGTGGTCATGGTCCCATCTGCAGATTTGAAATTGTCTTTCTTTATGATTGCTCCATTTTCCTCAGTCCTTTTGATAAGGTCTCCTGTAAAATGCATTGACTAAAGATTTTTTGAGCATGTTGGCATGGCACAGATTTGATGGCTTTGAGTCTTCTTGTTTGGTGTCCATGTGTCTCACACTCACTGGGTTTTTTGTAAAGAAAAGGGAGCTTGGGTTTCTGGTGTGTTCATGGAAAATAGGTGTAAGGGAGACCCCATGGAGAATCTGCAGGCACTGCAGATGTGGGGTGTTGATTTGGCCACACTCCAGCTGTCTCTGTTCCTCTGCCAGGCTTACCAGGTGAAGCACAAATTATCCCCTTCCCCCTGCCCTGTGTAAATTATTCCATGGGTGGGCAGGATTTTTAAGCATGGCTGGGCAGGATTTGTCTTTTCAGTTTGACCCAGTCTAATTTTCTGCCAAACAGGAAGTGTTGGCGTGTAGCTGCCACCTTCTTTTCATAGGTATACAGTTTCTGTGACTTATGAATCATGAAGTATGAAAATGAAAAAGCCCTGTTGTGATGTGCTTTTGGCATCTTATTTCTTTTCACAGATTTCTTATTACACTTTGACAGGTGTCTGACACAAGAAACTGTCACTACTGTGATTTAACCTTGGTGTACCACCTCCAATTTCAATGCCTAGGACTGTGAAACAATAGAACTCAGCTGTTGAAATGTCAATAAACTTGCATTTAGTTTTATGTTTTTAGAGATGCTCTGTATGTTGCAGATTTTTTTTTTTTTTTTTTTAATCCTGGTGCTCTGGATAGAAGCCAAATTTGTACACATTTTGATGATTTTTAGGTTATCTTTTATTGGAATTTTTCTCAGAGAAGTCAGCTCAGACCAGCCTGAGGTTTTGCAAAGAACTCAGTAAAACAGAGACAGCAGAGCAAGTGATAGTTTGCTATTTCCTTATATAATGATAATTTGATTCATTGTAAGTATCTAACTGTTAATACCAAAACAGTGTTACATGGATAAATGTGAAGCAATACAAACAGGTATTTTTTAAAATAATTTATTCCCTCAGAAAACTGCAGTGAGTCAACTGCAGCTTACTTGGGTGCAGCAATTTTGTTTAATTTTCCAGTTCCTGGAATCTGTGACTAGCAGAAAAATGCCTCTTGGTCTGTCTGTGACACGCTGGGGGCCGTGGCAGTACCTGCTGCTGTCTGCCCTGCCCTGTGCACTGCCACAGCCGTCCCCTGTGTGGTGTCAGGTGATGTCTCTGATGTGCTGCAGACAGGGGCACCCAACAGCCACAAACCTGCGCTCCTGAGGCTTCTCTGCAGCAGAATCCTGCTGTTGTGAGACTGAGTGCAGACCCAGCAACAGCCTGGCCCACTTTCCAGCCTGGCTTCCAGCATTATTTCCTGCAAAGTGAGAGGCCCTCGGTGCAGGCGGAGGAGCACCTAATACAAGTCATTAGCGCTGGTGGCAGTGCGATTCCTGCCAAACGGGAGTCTGGCACTTCAAAAATGTGTTGCCCTGTGTCAACCCTAAAGTATCAAAGATGACGCTGTTGTCACCCAGTGTTGTCACCCAGCAGTGCTGGTAGGTGCTGTAGAACAGGCTGTCATCTGGGCTTCATTGATCACACTAAGCAGCTTCTTTACTTTCAATTACTCATGGATGTCAGGAGGAGAAAGAGAACACTACAGTGGTATTATACGTAGTGGCACTTCAAAGGTGATTACTCTTTCTTCCTATCAATCATGTTAAGGAAATTCTCCTAGTGCACTTAATAATCCTATTTTCCTTTGAAGAAAAGAAAAAGTCTTGATTTGAAGCTAGCCATACAATTAGCAGTGTCATTACACATTTTTTAACTCATTAGAGTGTACTTAGTATGCCTGAGATGTAACAGATTTGAAAAGCAATTTCTCCAATGATGGCTTCAAGTGGATAACAATTTTTTCCCAAAACAAATCATGAATCAGCTCATCATTTTTTTTCCCCTAGATTTTCATGTACAAATGTTTCATGTACAGTTCTTTACTTGTGTGATTCATGAGGGGTTAAAATTAATTTACAGAAATAATATAAAGTCACAATATAGCAAATAACATACATAGCATACATTTTGATTGAATGCAAATTCTTCTATATGATTTCCTAGCTTGTTCTTATAGTTCAATTTTCTATTGCTCAAATCATGATACCCGCACACTGAGATTAAATTCAAGATCCACATACAGCCAATCTATACAGAGTTTTGTTTACTTTGAAATCAATAGATTTGGTAAGTGTGGGGTGGAGCAAGATTTGAATCTTAATAAAGATAAGGGAGTTTTTTTCAGCCCTTTCTAATAGGTTGTGCCTGTTCTTCTGGTGCTTTGCAGAGAAACTGCTGAGAAAATTACACTGACGTGTCTGCAGTTGGAACATTGAGGTAATGCATGTGGTGCAGATTGGAAAAACTTTGCAAAGGACTAAAGGTTCACATCCCATGGCTCTTGTCTTACAACAAATTTCAGCAGAGACTGCTGGGTTTGCTGCAAAAAGTGGGGTGCGTCCAGTAGGCCTTTTCAATCAAGTCTTCCAACTTTACCCCAGTCTCTATTTCCTTTATTTTATAATCCTTTTCCATTTATCTTAGAAGTCTCAGAAAGCATGAGCCCCTTGAATTTTGTAAGGACCACTAATGACTGTGTAAGCGAGCCCATTTGATTTCCCCTTGGGCTTGGTTACGTACCTGACAGAGCAGAAGTTTCCCGAGGCGTCAAAGATTCTGAGGGGAAAAAACATTCAGACAAATCAAGAGAACTTCAAACAAATCCCCCTGCTTCACCCCCCAGGCAACACATGTGAGTCCAGCAGTGTTTTGAGTTGGAAAAGAAATGGCTCACTTTGAGAGATTTCATTTGTTGTTAGTTCCTCTCCAGACTCAGCATGGTTTGGACACTACAGTCAGGATCTTCTAAGAACATTTGCTGTTCTGTCTGAGTGCAGCTGCTGGGAAACATTTTCTTTTTATTCATGCGTTAGTAAATGGATGGAAAATACAGCTGACTGCTCTGTGGTATGACCAGGATCACCAAGATCGTTAGGTTTCCTGGAATACCTAATCTGTCATAAACCTCTACCTGATTTACATAGTTAATTTATCTGTAGAAAAGTGCTGCAACCCACCTGATCCTTCATTTCCAAAACCTTATGATCAGTCGGCCTTGTGAGCAGGGCATTGTGTATCAGACTGAGGATGCTGAGATACAGATGAGATAGTTTTCCTGGTGTCACAATGGGGAATCAGGCTGTGAATAACACAAAGAGTCCATCCCCTACTCACTGCTAGATCAAAAGACCTAAACAAAGGACAGTGTTTGGAGAGAAATCATTTGAACCAGCATTCTCAACAGCTTTTGGTTACAACATGTTGAACTGTTATAACACAAGCACATCACACCAGTTGGGCAGAAGTGTGAGTGTGAGATCTGTAGAAGGCTGCAAACATTCTCAGTGTATCACAATTATAGCCATCGCAGCACCCAACAGCACTGTGAAAACACAGGGTTGTGTAACCTGCAAGTTCTCACATCTTCCCAGTGCTGGGGTAGATTTTAGGTAAAAATAGGACAGCACAGGATAAAAATCAAAGGGATTTGGATTGCCTCTCTCCTTGATGAGGTTCTATTTTTGCTTTGGTCAGCTCATGGCAGACTGAAGTGAGAATCAAACCCTGCCTTTGCTCCAATGGCAAAATGCCTTAATCACTCTTCAATGTACTGAATTTCTAAAATCCATTGTTTTTCAAACTGTTTTGGCTGCCTGTAACTGCTGGGAGCAGCTGTTCCCCAAGGGCTGGGGACAAGAACCTGGACCCAGTGATTAGTGGCTTCAGCAACAGAGAGTCATTCTCTGTCCCTGAGAGCTCTGCCAGCGCTGGTTAATGTCAGTGCTTTGTGATCTTTTTGAAATCTTCTGCCTCTCTCTGGGGTAAATCATTGTTTTTCCATGGTTAGATAAACACTGAATGAATCTGTTTGGGCTCTGTTAGCAAGCATTTGGCACAAAAGGTGTGTGGGGTTCAGCAAAGAGATTATTCTGCCAATCTGCAGAAGATCAGTGCTCCCACAGCTGCCTCTGCAGGAAGCAGAGGAAGATGCCAAAGATCTCAGACTTCATTCATTTCTATTATTGGCATAGCCTGTACTAGCAGATCCCTGTTACTCAGGGTGCTCTTTTCTGATGTCATGACTGTTAGGGAAGAAAACGACAGGCTCTTGGCATTATACATATGTCTAGAGGACCATTCCAACATATGCACTTTTAAACAAGTTTATTTGGTTGGTTTTTTGTAGTGACTTTCAAGCACGTTAAAAGCTTAAGCCTTGCATACAATCTTTAAATTTCTCTTAGATATGAGGATATTAAGCAGTATTAATGGTTAACATCCAGTATTAATGGTCTTATGTATTAATATGTAAGACCAAGGTAGGTAAGACTACTTGCCTGAAGAAAATGTGATTCTGACAGTCAGGCTAATAAACACTTCATCTTGTCCTTGGACAGTTGGTGAAATACTTGATGGTCAGGGAGGCCACAGATGATTCCTTACTTCTGCAGTCATCCAGGGGTACCCGACAATGAGGTATAAAATAGTAAACAAATACCTGTGTTAGCTGTCCTTCACATCCAGGGTTGGGTTGGAGCCATTACCTAAATGTGTAAGCAAAGACCTGTCTCTTGATCCAGGTGGAATTTCAGAGGTAATGATTATTGCCAATATGTTGCAGGCTAATAGGCTGGGGGGGAAAATGCTATTTAAAGTATGGAGTGACTTATACTGCTTAAAATTATGGGGAAGATGAATGATTAGAATTATGTATTTTGCTTTCATTTTGTTACACTTTGATATCCTCACACCTTTGGAACTGGCATACATCTATTTTCTCCTGTGTCAGTGCTGAATACACTGCTGACTGCTCTCTCTCAGCAAAAGATGAGACATCCCTTAAAAGAAGGCACTTAATTATGGGCCTTAATACATAAAATTCTGGTTTTATCTTTTGGGGTTTTTTCCCCTACTAAAATAAGAGGGATGACAATTGGTTTGTGACAACTGTTTCCATAATAATTATAGTTGCTCTCTTTGATGGTAAATGAATGCTTTCCCTGGAGCTGGGTCTATAGTAGTTTCTGGTGTAGGGTTAATGAGAAATTGTATTTTAAAAATATCAGATAAGTAATTTTTTCCCCTAGATTTTGCTTTTGGGAATTAACCCAGATTGTATTATCAACATAATATATCATTAAAATAATGACACTAAATGATAGTTTACAATGTTCAGTACACACTCAAGTGGAAAAATATAATTAGCCCATCTCTGTTGCAACTCTTTATTAGTTGGTTTAACACCAGTGTAGATTCTGGTAAGGACCCTAAATCACAGACTCTGTCACTGTAGTCCAGTTGCCAATAGGTGGTTGCAGCCCTTAGATGAGAATTACCAAGTTTTCTGTGCCATTTGCTTTTTTCATCCCATAATCAGAGGTTATATTTTACTGTGACTCCTTGGTGGCTAGAAAATGTTGCAGGATTCAGGGGTAGCCATAGAAATGAGTTATAAACTCCAGTGGGAGCAAACTTCAGCTTTTTCCCATGCCTTTTCCTTTTTTCTTTATTGTCTTTTTACCCTTGAATTACTGCTTCTTTAAAAGAAGAGACAGCAAAATGAGAGGGTGGGACAAGAAAATATTGACAGATAACAACAGAGAAATAGATGGGGGGGGAATGCAAATGAAATGGACAGAGAGGTTCTGGGCAGATAGAAAAAGAATGGAAGCAGAAAGAAGGAGACAGGATGATGTCTTCAGAAACGAAATGAAATAAAGCCTTCTGCCTGCATTGGCCTCATAGTGCCCCTGAGCTGCCAGGCTTGTGTTGATATTTTGCAGAGCTTGTTTGTGTGATGGGATTCACAAGCACAGGTCTGACCCAGGGCATACAGGCAGCAGCAGATTTGCCAATGAGCTCAGTAGGACCAGTGCTTGCCTGGTCCTGGCAGATAAAACCCCTACATTTTAAAAGACACCCTCACCTTTTAACTTGCATTTGTGCACAAAGACGATGTTCTGCACTAGCATCCAAAACAACTTGCTACAAAACCTCAAGAAAATTGCATGTAAAAATATAGGTTTTTTCCTTTATCTTATGCAGTTGTCATTAGTGAGGTACTTAAACACAATGCCCGGGCTCAACGTTAGCTAGAGGCATAAATCAGAAGTGCTGAGAAGGTAGCCAGCACTGGAGCCTAGCAGACTGTTTCCTCAGGGAGGAGAAGCTGATGAGCCAGACTGAACTTCTATGCAGCCATCAAGTTTATTCACAAAGAAAGCACCCTGTGACCCATTTCTCCAGACACGTTAGACAGCAGATAACAGTACTATTTTTCTGTGAAGCCAAGCCTTTCTTGGTTAGGGCTTTAGTCAAAGGCTCTGTCTCTGGTCTCACAGGGCAAATTACCACTTCTGTTCTTAGTGCATAACTTTTGGGATGTCAGCACTTAAAAGGTTTAAGGGGTTTCTGTTCTTTCTGCTTTCTACATGCATACATGTCTTGACATTATTATCTAGCAAAACATTCCTGTCCATATAGGCTGATTCCTACCTTTCCCCAAGGTTTCTGTTTGGCTGGTACGCTGGTACTGTTTCAATTGTTCTACTTTACAACTGCTTTCTACATTTAGTCCAAATGAAATGGAGCCACTGAATGCCTTTGCTTTGGATCTCACCCATAATCACAGAATCACAGAATGAACTAGGTTGGGAATCCTGATTGAGATCACCAAGTCCAACCTATGACCTAACACCTCCTCATCTACTAGACCATGGCACTGAGTGCCACGTCCAGTCTTTTTTAAAACACGTCCGGGGATGGTGACTCCACCACCTCCCTGGACAGATGATTCCATTGCCCAACCACTCTCTCAGTGAAGAATTTTTTTTCCTGATGTCTAACCTAAACTTCCCCTGGCACAGCTTAAGACTGTAATAGTGGTGTGTTGTACTCATTTGAAAGCAAACCAGTGAGAACTTCCAAGTCAAAACTACAATTTCATAGGAAAAATAAAATAAAGGCAGAAAGCACTGTCTTAAACTGACAGAGTCAGGATACAACCTGACACACTGCTGCTCAGGGTGGTGATGGCAGTCCAGTTAAATGGTGGCTGCAGTCCTGTTGGAGTGATAGATGTGGTTCTATTGAAGTGGTGATCCTGTAGAAGGGTCTGGTCTTCTGAAGGTCCAGTGGTGGTTATGTGGCTCTTGTCCTCTGACAGTCCTGCTCATGCTGTTCCAAATCTCAGATTATATCCAGGTAGGAATGCTTGGTTCCTCCCCCTGGGCAGAGCATCTCAGAAGGGGATGATGTGATTTTTTGAGTCATTCAGTAAGGTCTCAATAGCCCATTAATAGAAGATGTCTCCAGAGGGAGTTGTCAGGGATGAGTCATGGAAGAGATAAAGAACACTGCCCCACCTGGTTTTAACAGCCTAAGGCCATGGTGGTAGGATACATATTTTTGATTACATCTTACATTGTAACCTAAGACACTTGCTCACTCAGTTCCTAAGTTTCTTTTGTAGGGCAGGCATTTTCTTCCTACCAAAATACCAAACAAGAAGCAGGAAATCCATTAAAATAAAAAGGAATGTAAAAATGATACTTTCAAAGCGTGTTACCTAAAAGGAATCCTCCAAATGGTTCTGCTTTTGTAATGAATTTAGGAAAAACACAACCATTTTGAGGATACACTGTTTGGCTGGACATTCTTTCTGCCTCTGAGAAGCCTCCTTGTATCATCTTATGATGGGGTTTGGGACACATGTCTGTGTTGGTGCAGATATTGCACATCTATACCCTGCTTTTCTTTGATGCAACTTGAACTCGTCCAAAATTCCAGGTTTGGCAACACCTTTGCTGCCACTTTTTATACATTTTTGGACTTTGCAGAAGGTGATGAGAAAAAGCACAAAACCTGGCTGGTCCTGTAATTACATGGAGGTGTCAGGCCTGGATTGTGCCTCTGTTAAGCTTTTCACTACAGCATATCAATCCTGGTGTTCATTCCCATGTCATCTTGCTGGTTTCCAGTATTTCCTGGAAACCATTGAGCTGGAAATTTGCTCCCTCCATGTTACTGGTGTCAAGAGAATGGCACAGATAGAAAGTCTATTCCAGCCATGGTTGGGCATTTCTGATTTTGCTGAGGTTCCTTTCATGGCTCATTAGCACAGCACAGGAAAAGAGGGATCCTAAAACCAAGCATAGGCACTTATATTCAAATCAATACTGGTTTTTCAGGCTCACAGTAAATATGTTGTTCCTAATAAGATGACCCTGAACCTTCAGAAATGAACTGGAATTGTACAACCTCATTTTCTGTGTATAATAATGGGCCAGAAGCCCTAATATATTACTCAGGTCTCTTTCTGTATCACGATCACATCAGATGATCTTTCTTATTTCTCCTTTTGCATTGCTGAAAACTAATTTGAAATATAATTATGTTGCTGTTGGAGATCAGTGTGGCTGTTGGGCTGCAGAGTGCTCACCATTTGCTAGGTGACATTGTGTGATATTATCTCCTCATCTATCACAGTCCCTTCCTCTCTCATCCTTGCACAATTCCAGCTAATATCCCAGCTTCTGCCTGGTGAGCCTGCATTGATAATGATAGCTGTGAGTTTATGCTTGTGTGTTTTTGTTTTGTTTCTTTTCTTCCCAGGTCAGCAATGATTGCACAATACTGCCTTAATACGGCAGTAGAAGAACGCAAAGGTTTGTAATCAACCCGTGGTTCTATCAGGACAGAAACTGGAGTTGCTGTATTCAACAAAGCTTCTAATATTTTTAGGAAGGATTTTTTAAAAAGGTTACTTGATAATGAAAGCTGATTTTTCCTTTCCTTTTTAAAAAAACCCCTAATGTTACACTGGCAGAGGGAGGGTGTTTTAATGAGAATGGTTCAGTGAGGGTGCCTGCTTTTCTACAGTGTATTGCCTGAGGATTTGATCCCATTTCCATCTGTGAAAGCATCACTTACTTGTCATGCTAAAAAATAGACTTTTTTTGTTTTAAGAGTGCAACTTTCTGACACCTGTCTATGCTTTGCTGTTTCTTTTTCTTACTTTGTTACAGGTAAGCCTTGATATTTCAGGCTTTTTTTTTTTTTTTTTTTTTTTTTTTTTTTTTTTTTTTTTTTTT
>VZUI01056345.1:0-18348 GCA_013401135.1 Cettia cetti | reverse complement strand
CGGGGCGTCCGGGAACACCTCCCGCCCGCTCTCCGCTATCGCTCGGCAGCGGTGCGGCGGCTGCCCGGCTCCCGCCCGCCTCCGCTCCCGCCTCCCCGCGGCGCGCCCGCCCCTCGCCCGGCACCCGGCGCTGCCGCCGGCCGCAGAGCAGCCCGGCCGCGCCGTGCGACGCGCTGGGACCGGGGCTGTCTGTGCGGCGTGAGGGAGGGGAGGGAAGGCCGGGGAGGGGGGAGGGATAGGGGAAGTGAAAGGGAAGGGGGGTGTGTGGAAGGGGAGGAGGGGAGGGAGGGGGGAGAAATCAAATAAATAAATAACCTCCGCACCAATAAGAGAGGCAGCGGTTGCCGAGAAGGCTGGGATCGGATGGGAGAGGTCCTTCTTGGGCTCTATTTGTTTGTTTGTGACTGGAGCTGCAAAGTTCAGAGCCAAACGTGTTGCTTTCCGGCGGCGGCGACCGCCCCGCTTCACCTGCTCCGCTGACGGGTGCCTGCCCGGGGCGGCCCCGCTGCTCTGCGGGCCCTCCGCCCGGCATCCTGCCTGCCGCTGGGGCCCACGGACGGCAGAGGAGCGCGGGGCTGTGTCTCTCGCCTGCCCGCCTTCCCCTCCGCGCCTGCCGGAGGGCAACGGACAGGTGAGTGCTTCTTCGCCGCACTTCTGCCCAGCCCGGCGCGGAGGGTGCCTCCGCTCCGTAGTCACCTGTCACTGCAGGAGCTGTTCATTTATCAAACTTTGCCTCCTGTTGGCTCCCGCACCCCTTGTCTTGCCTTTTGCAGGAGGGCGAGCTCTCGGGGTTAATTGGTTTTGCGCAGAGGGAAGCCGCGGGGCGAGGGAAAGGGGGTCCCACTCTGCAGAGCACAGCACAGCTCAGCCTTGTCGGGAGAGGGGATTTGTCCGAGCCGCTCGCCTCTGCCGCCGCTCGGGGCCGCAGCCCGGGGCCCCTCTCCCCACGCGAGTTGGCGGCGCGGAAGCGGCGCGGGCGCCCGGCGGAGCCAAGTTGGTTTTTGCCCTGCAGGGCGCCCGCGGGGCCCGTGCAACAGGCACCGTCCTGCGGAGGGAGGGCGGAGGGCGCCTCTCCCGCCGGCGTGGGGCTCCCGGCGGCCGCGAGCAGACTTGTGCCCTTTTAGGTAATCCCGCTTTGTTTCCAGCACCTCCGGGGGTTTGCCTTGCGGGGAGCCTGTGCCATGCGGCTGCTTGAGAGCGTCTGGCAGCAGCCCCCGGAGGCACGCCTCCTCTTAGGAAGGAGAGAAAGTTGCCGATGCTCAGGAGGGACGGATACGGTGCTTCCACCCGGCTGCACGGCAGATGCGCGTTGGGGCGCCGGGCGGCTTTGCCCGCCCCGCGGTGGCGGCGCTCCGGGGAAGGCAGCGAGGAGCGGGCGGGTGCTGCGGGGCGCGGGCGCCCGGCAGGTGGAGCCGTGGGAAGAGGCGGCGGTGATGGTTTGTCTGGGCTCGGGCAGTGTGGCGAGCGGAGCTCGTAGGTGCGGTGCGGGGCGACCCTGTAGTCCCGAGCCCGCTGCGCAGCGGCCGGAATGGGTCCTTCAGGTGGACGCGGTGAGCGGGATGCGCCGGCGGTGCGCGTCTTCGGCGGGCGCTGCAGGTGGACACGGTGCCCTGCGGCGTCTTAGCGTTACCCCTGGTCACACGCGTATTTTTTCTACCATTGATCGTCGTTCTGTTTGACACTGAGAATTGGAAAATGATCAGATTCCAGGGGTATTCTGTCTTAATTATCACAGAATGTATAAAAGCGTAATTGCTAAAATTATTCAATAGTGGTTAACAATTAAAAGATTATCCCAGTACTCTGCAGCTAGCGAGGAACAGACTGTACTAGTTGGATAGTTAATGACATTTAAATGGGCAGGTTTTCTTAAAATAGAAAGCTCCACTCTTTCAGGGAGCTGAATAGAGTGTTAGAATGTTAAATAATTATATTACAGTGATGGTAACACTTCTTCAAGAGCTTAAGGCATTAGCTTGGCCAGCATCACTGGGACAGCCTTTTCCCTATTTTATAGAACATTGGTTAAAAGAAGGCTGGATTCTCGTCACTTTTCTTTTAATGGGTAAATACACCTAAATGGTGTAGAAATATGTGTGAAATCAGGTGGCAATATTTTACGTGCTGTCCAGTAAAATCTTTTTCCATCTTCAACTGACATAATTTGACTGAATTGACAATTGAACTTGAATTTTATGCTACTAACCACTTAATAATTGCGTTTTATGTCTCTATGTTTCACTTACTCTGATCAGAAATAATTGCTGTTTGATATTGTGGAGACTGGATATGAGATGGTGTAACAACACTTTTCTTGTCATCCCTTTATAACTAAACAGCTAAGGTGGGGTTTTGTTTGATTGTTTTTAATAATAATAACATTCTAGGTAAAACACTTTACTTCAGTAATGAAGTGATAGGTAAATCAACAGTGCACCTATACTGTATTTTGAGAACGCTCAGTTCTTCACATTTCTCATGTTTCTTGCACAACTTGGAAATATTCTATAGGAAACTCATACAATGACTGCAAAACTTGTTGCATTTTGTTGTAAAAGTTTTCTTAATGTAATAAAGTTGGCATAACAAGAAGCAATGTAATCTTAGGTTTGCGGTATTGTTTTTCCAGACACAAAATGCTTTCCATTATCTTAATCAAAGACATATACTTAAGGAAAGTGCCAGAAATTGAATTTAATAAGAGATCAACTTCACAAATTAAATAGGATATTCTATATTGAGAACTCATGTAGAGAATAGCACATAATTAAAATTGTAAAGTATGTCTGGACTGTTATATACCTATGCTTTATTCAGTCAATCATGGGTTTTTGTCATGGCACCAGTATAGTTTTGTGCTCTTTTGAGGTATAAAAATGCATAAAGAAGCTCCTGAAATGCTGGCCTAAATACTGAAAGGGCTGGGAGCGTGTGTCTCCCAAAATGGTGAACTTCATAGAAGTTATATTCATAATTGTGAAACTAATTTATTTTCTGCTTATCTTGGGTGCTGTATTGTCACTTAGAAATATTTTTGTGTTGCATCCCTTGCTCTTTTCACTATTATAGATACATTTCCTTTATTCTTGCACACCAAAGTATTCAAATATTTCTTATGAGCATTGCTGCTGACTTCTGGACCTGAATCCCAGTCTGTGCCGTCCAAATCAGTGTTTCTAAAAAATCAGAACAATAGAACTTCTGGAGTTTTCCTCAGTTCCTGTAAAAATATTAGTTTAAATGAAGATGGTGTTTGATGTTAAGACTGGGTTTCCTCCAGAACAACAGTATGACTTTCCACACAGCTGATAAATAGGCAGCTGAATGTGTTATCAGAGATTTACAAAACACTGATGTCTTGACATCTGGATTTGTTATGCATCTTTAATAAAACATAGAGTGTGGGAAGATGCTGTAGAGGGTTTGTTTTTTTTTGAGGGGGAAAACTCCTCAACTCTGAGACAAAAGGAGTATTAAAAAAATATTCTCCAGGACATACTGGGTAGTATAATGTTGGCTGGCAGAGGGAAGTTATTTGTATATTTTCCACATACTGTATTAAAATATACCATCATATGTTTTACAAGAAAATTAACACTGTTTTTAAAATCCTTCTGGTGGAACACAGAAAAGTTTCTTCTGTATAACATGTAGATACTTTCTCTCTGATCCTTTCCAGTTCTCTTTCTGTAAATCTATGCAAGAAGGTTCCCTGGCACTATTAAGCATATTCTTTTGTGTTGCTTCCACTTTGTAGCATGTGAAATCTTTCTTTAATTTGTTATACTAATGTTAAACTTATTGTCCTTGATAGAATGGAAGTTCCTTTCTGCTCTTCTGACACTACCTAAAAAACACATACCAGAGTTTTAAACACAGTTTCCCAAAATGTTTGTATTTGCTAAATTACAATTGCATATGGATAAACCTGAAAATTTTAATCCTGGAAAATGCAGTTTTTAATATTGGGGGAAAGGGAAAGAAGTCTTTAAATCCTGTCTAATTACCATACATTGCTTGTTAAATGAAGGAGTGTCAGCTTCTGGGCACATGCCTCTATCATAACAGTAAAATATCCTATGATTGTAGCTACCCTTGGAAGCTACAGCTGCAACTCAAACCACGTAAAGCACATATTTGAGGAAAAAAAGCAAAATGTTTCTTAATACACTGAGGTGAAGAGTCTGAAATTCATTATGTGAGATTATTTCTAGTGTAGCTAATAATAGTAATTATTACCTGTGATGGATACTGGAATAAGAGTTCTGGAAGCCAATAGCTATGGGGACTTTTGAAATATGTTGACTTTTTATATGCTTAGATTTTTCTTTTTTCTGTTATAACAGCATTTTACTTCATTAAAGATAACATTTGAAGTTACAAACTAATACATTCTGTAGGCTTAGCCAAGTCACAGTTTGCAAATTATCAGAATGACTAAAGTATTAAATTATGCTTTTATTTGTGCAATAAAGATAATTTCATACAAAACTTAACTTTCAGATCTGTTAAGTCATTAATATATTCTCACTTCTGAAATTGTATTCTTTCATTCAGTGTAAAGAAATCAAGTCTTAATTATAGACTATGACTTCAGGAATTTAATGATGGATAGCCAAGAACTAGGTGTTTTAAAGACTAACATTTTATCAAACAGAGGAAACTGTTCTTGGTTTAACACACACATGTACTGTTACATACATATGCTTACATATGCTTTTTCTGTGGAAACTAGTCTTATTTAATTAATCTTAGCAAGAGACACTATCTGGTTTACAAACTGCTTTAGAGATTTAATTTATCTAGCACCTTCTACCCCAAGTAACTTGGACTCCATCTATTAAAAAATAAGACTGAATTTGCAAAGATTCTTTTAAAGCACAGGAAGTGTCTTTTACTGTAGCATGTATAAAGATCAGCGTGGAATATTTGCAAAAGCTGTTCCTCTAGAAACACAAATTGAGTCAAAGATCATTTAGTTTTGTTGATTCAAATTTTAACTGTGAAGTATTGCATGAAAGAAACTCTGCTTTGGAGCTCTGATGAAATCTAGAACTCTTGAGAATGTCTCTTCTAATAGCTGCTAAATGTTCCAGTGTTAATTAGGCGGTAATGTAAATTGAATGAAATGTTACAACAGCTTAATGGTCTCTTGTTAAATAGAAGTTCTATGCCTAAGCAAATGTACTTTCAGCAAACAAGAATATTTCAGCTTTGCCTGTTCAATGGGAAGTGTTTCTGCAAAAGTCCTAAATAGTGCCCTATAAGATTCCCAGAGAAATCTGGTCGTCATATTCCTATTGTAGCAATCTATTGAGAGTAGCATCTCTTTCCCTTCATGGAATGAATGCAAGGACAGTTTACAGAAATCTGTAGAGTCACACACATGGCGGCTCTCTACTACAGTCCTAGTCCATACCAATACCTAAGACCAGACCTGCCTTCTGCTAGCTGAAGCTTTTACCTCCTTGAAGGGTAAAAGAAAGCAGGAGCAGTGAGCTCTGTTTCAGAATATTGTGACTGTTTGACAGTGCAGATCTGCAGAGAGCAGACTGGCAGCCATCTCACTGTATGTGATCTGGACCTCTATGGAATAGCTGGAGCAGGAGCATTTTGAGCACAAGGGGAAGTGGTCAATTTGCTATTCCCTTCAGTTAGACACCTATGCATTGACAGTTGTTCTGTTTATATAGGAGTCATCCCATCTTTAAAGTTGTTAAAAATCAAATTGACTTAATCTCTGAAGAAATATATGGTGGCAAATCATTCTGGCTGAGGTACTGCTTCCACATGTGTTCTACCTTTGTGTTGTAAACCTGTTCTCCTTAGGACTGGGTAACATTGAGATGTAGCCCTAATGATGTTCAAAAGAACATAATTTGTTTGCAAGGGCAGGGAGCAGGGCACAGGCAGGAGAAGACAGCCAGCCAGAAAGGATCGAGGTTGTATTTTTCCACTTCTAGAGCAAGTTGGTTGAGGAAGAAAGAAGGATGAAGTATGTGGTAATTGACAGTGGACATGGCCTGTAAGTCACAGCAAGAGTGAAGCTTGTTGAAATTTGGACTGAAACACCACCAACTTAGCTCTGAAAGACATTATTGTACTTCATAATAGACTGGCCATTATCTGTATGATTTCAGATGAAATAATTTGAACTGCTAGCAAAATTATCAGAAATTGCTCTGATTCATATTATGAGTGAGGAAACCTATTCAAAACTTGTTTCCTGCAGATGCTACATACATGTTAAGTATGATGATGAAGCCTGCTTTTATTTTTAGGATTACAGCTTGATATAGCAGGAGATATGAAGCATAATCTTAATGGAAGCAAAGTCTGTTTCATTATTTTTTTTTTTTTAATGAAAAAATACTGTTTTCATTTTGGTAGATGTCTGCAATAAGTCCCACCTCAGCAACCATATAAAATACTGTTTCAGTTACATGCTAACCTCTGTAAATCATTGGGATTGTCCAAGCTTGTTCTTGGATGGCAGAGATTATTACTAAACTTATTTTTAGATTGAAATAAAAGCCTTTATTCAAGGAACATACAAGACTTACCACCATAATTTTTAAGCATTTCTAACTATTTCCTAAAGAGAAAGGGATAAAATACATGGATGAGAATCAAAATGGACTAGCTGATGGTCTAAGGGGAAATCAAGCTTTGAAGTGAAATGGCAGGAGTCAACAGAGATTCATTTTTTTTTTTTTTTTTTTTTTTTTTTTTTAATTTCAGCAAATCTGCTCATTTAGGGTGCAAGCACAGGATAGCCTGTGAATTAGCTACCATGGTAAGAAGGTACTGTCCATTCACTTAAAAGCTACTGCTAATTTAATTGGATTTTTAGCTGCCTTTCAGGCTAAACTGCAAGTATATTCCTATTCCATTTCAGTAGAAAGTAAAATATATTCATTTGCAGCTGCAAGACTAATTAATTTTACTTCACTTTGCAAAAGATTTACTGTGGCTTATGTGGCCCTGGGAAAAAGAATTGTAGATTGTTGTAAAGTGCTCAAGAATGAAGATTTTACTTTATTTTTTTCTTAAAGACTGACTAGTTAGGGTTTACTTCCACAATAGCTAGGATTAGCTATTCTGAGGCTAGAATAACGGTTAGGTGTTACCACCCTTACTTAGACTCACTAGTAAATGCTGGCAACTTAGTGAGTATTTTCTCAGATATACTTTCTGATCTGTCATGCCAAAAAAAAAGAGGAAGAAACTACTGAAAGAGAATGAGAAGAGATTGCATGAGACTGATTGGCAAACTAGCACCAGCTGTTAAAACAATCAAGGAGGAAGACAAGTCTTTAGTAAGAAGTGAAGGAGTGAAGATTGGATTTAACATGAAGAAGAAAAGGAGGAGTGATAAGGAGAGAATGGAGAAGGCTTTGAAATACCACCTTGTCAGAAGTTCTTGGGGCAAAGAGGTTAGTTACCAAGGAGGAGGGAAAAGTTTGGATTTCTATATTTAAAATAATTTTTATTAAAAGATCCCATTACTTTTTTTTTTTTTTTTTTTTTTTTTTGGAATAAGACAGGTTGGGGATGAAGTTTGTCTCTTGAAGACCTTGTGATATGCTCTAGAGGATGTGCAGTGAATGTCTTAAAAAATGTGTGGCTTCTTTAGGTTTAAGCTAGGTGGGGGACAGCTCCTCTTTATATGAACAGTTTACCTTATATTGTGTGGGCTTTCTGTTCTTGGAGAACTGGAAGAGCTTTTAGTAGTTTCTACAAATTTCTCCCCTTTTTTCCTTTTTAAAGTCTTTCATTCTACTTTCTTATTCTGTTGTTGATTTCTTTACCCTGGGATTGAAGAACATGAGGATCAGAAGATAAAACTGACCTAAACTGAAAACTCCCTTAACCAGTAGAATTGACTGGTGCTGTGATCACACTCAATTTCACAGTATTTCTAGTGTCATGTAGAGCAAAGTTGTGAAAGATTCTGTCAATTTTTGGTTCAGCTACTAGTTGTCATAATGGTAAAGACTTACAGAGAGAGTATCTATCTTCAGACAGTGAATGAGTAATTTATTAGCAAAAGGAAAATTGGTATTTTTCCAAGGCTTTTTTTTTTTCCTCTCATTATAAAACTTGCATGTAGAATCATTTCCTCACTGGATATCTGTAGCTGATTTTCAAAAACTGTACGTGATATTTGAAAGCTTGATTATATACAGTAGGAGAAGGAAATACAGGTGACCTTGCCCTGATAAGTAACAGCTGTGTTAATTACCCAATACAGCCTTGCCCCTGATGAGTCACTGCTGTATCCAATTAAAGGTCAATGTGGTAAAAGGTTAGGTGGTGAGGGGAGGTGGAACCTTGAGGAAGAGGGAAGGATCCTGAAAAAGAAGGTTCCTGGGCAGAGAGAATCACTCCTGTGAGGTCACTCTGGGTCTGCAGGTACAGCCTGTTGTTGGAACCTGCAGTCACAGTCTAGCCAGGTAAATGCCTGCATTCAGCGTCTGCAAACCAATACATGCAGTCACAGTTTAGCAAGAAATACCCAGCAGTCAGGGGCTGTGAGGGAAACCTACAGTTGGAGCCTGCTGCAGCCAGAGTGAGTAGTTGGAGCCAGGATGGCTGAGCTGTAAAGAGGAGCTTTTCATGCTGTGATAAACAAGAAGTCTGTGTCTGGGCTCATTTCTACCCTCTAAGAAGAGAGCTGCTGCAACACTATACACATTTTTCTTGATGGAAAATTTGAGTTCTTTAAATTCTTTGGCTGATCTTTCTCTTCTCTAACAACCTTGAATTATTGAGAGAACTATACATGCAACCAACCACTCTAAAATGAGTAATTTTGAGGTGGGGAAGGGAAAAAAAAACCCAAAACTTTTTCAATCACATTGAATTACCTTAATGTCTCCAGTTAGTTTTGCTGGTGCAAATGAGAGTGCAAAGTAGGGGTGGAGATGGAATCTGCTTTAGCCACCATTGTCATTAGAAGACAGATTTGTAGAACTTCTGCCTCATGCTTGATATCATTTATATTCTCTAATCAAAAGGTTTTGTGAGGGTTTCATTATTATCTTTTATCTGCTGTCTCCTTCCATAAGACCTGGAGACCTAGTTTGAGAGCAGGACAAGGCTCTTGTGCCACATGGCATGTGCATTTAATGATTGCAAATTCTGTTATATCCTTGTGCTGGACATAAGATTACCCTGTCTTGTCAAAATGTATGCATTTATGTAAGTAGCCCATCTAATAAAATGTTACAATATTTTTTGCTATTTGGAACTTTAGAAAATGTAGATAAACTTTAAGCTTTCTTACGTTTTTCTTGGGTTTCAGTTTTGGTTTTGTTGGTTTTTTTTTTCACTCATTCTTGCACCATTCTACAACCTATTTTGCATGGGGTATTTAATAGGTTTCAGATCACATACTGAGGATCCTATTTGCTATTTATGGATAAATAACTTGGTGGAGAGCAAGCAGTGTGCAGCTAGCTATTGTATTTTTTTTTTTTTTTTTTTTTTTTTTTTTTTTTTTTTTTTTTTGCTACAGAAATTTTCTGTTGCTGCTTTTCTTTACTATAATGACTTTCTGCAGCTAGCCAACAGGTCTTCCCTCTTGGTCTTCTGTTTTGGTCACACCTATTTCTCAGGTATTCTTGCTATTATTGCTATTCCTGTATTGCTATTGTTGTCACTATCTGCATTTACAACTTGTAATTAAATTTGTGGTCAGCCCTGAGACAGGATACAGGTATCCTGAGCTTTGTGAGTTGAGTGGCTGTCTTTTCTTCTGAGCTTTTGTCTGACTGTGTCATTGCCCTTTACCTCCCCATAGAAATACTCCTAAGTTGGTATTTTGGGAGCCAAATCTGAGTCTCAGGTATTCTTTTTGGTGAACAAACAGTAAGTCTCAAAAAAGATTTATTAAAGCTGTGTAGCAGCTCTTCTTTCTTAAGTTTCTCATAGAAGGAATAAATCAGGAGGAAAAGATGAGGAAACTAGATGGTGTTTTTAGACTAAAATACTGTCTATTGACCAAAATTGTTTCTTCATTAGTATACACATTATCATCTGTTTAAGAGGCGTGCTCAGCAGTTACACTTGCTCAGAATAACACAAGATGCATATTCCTCTATTCCTCTTTTTTTTCCTTTTTTTTTTTTTTTTTTTTTTTTTTTTTTTTTTTTTCTTCCCCTGAAAGCCAGTTTGTAGCCAGTAAAGAGTGTTAGTCATGTGAAACACTTGTAAGCTTACCTAGGAAGGATGCACACTGAGTGCATAGGTATAAGACTACTTCATCACTGTCGTGGTAATTCACCTCAATCTTACTTTTGGGAGGCCACTTCTAGATTTAATGTCAATTTGCATTTCAGTGAGTACCTTGTTTCTGTTTCTTCACTGCGGTGAAGATATCCTTGTTTATTATATGACAGCATTTTTGAAATGCCTATCATGTTTGTAAAATCTCTACAGGGACAAACCATACACAGTAAAATATAAGCTGCAGAAAATAATACTGCATACTGAACCTCCAGTAGTTTCAAAGAAAAACAAAGTTGACAATAAAAAAAACCCCTTCATGAAGTTATTCTGCATTTTCCTAACATTCCTTCTGTACTCTAAGGTGGTGAATAAATGTCTTTACATGTTTAAAGCTTGCCAAGTCTGGATGCTGAGTGCACGCACAATAGAAGTTTAAATGTCAGTAGGATTTTTTTGTTTGAAAGCCCTCAATAAACCACAGTAGAAACACTGCTAAATGGGGGAAAAAATATGTGTCATAAGCAAGGTATTTCAGAAATTACACATTCAAGCCACTATCATGAACTTTCACTTTTACAAAACAAAAGCTTTCATCTTTGTGCCGTCTTCTGTGAAGAATACCAAACCTGTCTAAATTCTGCATTTTCTGTCTTCTAAGGGGTTATGCTGTGTAATGTGCAGAATTAATATATTATTCCTCCAGTTCCTCAAAATCAATAATCAGTCTTTTCCCATTATAATAATTTTTTTTGCAAGGAAGTACAAGTATAATGTAACACTGCAAAGTAAAAATTGCATGTACTTTTGTGTGATTTTTCTACTGCAGCTTACTCTCTGCTGCTCAGAACTAACAAAAGCTGTCAAATATACTGTATATTGTAGCTACTGCAGTGACAGGTTCTCTTTATTTAAAATTTTATTTTTGTCACTACTGTGAAAAAGGCAAAACACAAGTAGGTTTTAATGAGAAATTAATTTCAATTGATTACTTAAGCGTTTGCAGGGTTTGAAGTTTGACAGTGTGTGTGACATGTATTTTGGCTAGGACTGCTGATGAAAAACTGTTGAAAATATCCTTTTCTTCACATTTTACGTAGTTATCAAATGCCTTGTTCTTTTCAGTGTCTTTCCCAGGACTTTTCTTCATGAAGCCATCTATAGTTAAAAGAAATGCCATGTTTACTCATTCATTTCTAATAGTATCTCATTATTAAACCAAATCATATCCAGTAAACAAAAAAGCCTCTTAAAAATTATCTATATGCACATATTTTCTTAGCACCTTGAACCTGAAATCGGATATGAAAATGCTGGATACTAAACTACATCAGACTGGAAGCTAAAGTTTTAGTTTTCTGCTGGACCAGTATTTTTTCTTCATTATTTTAATGTTCTGAAAGTTTTGGGTTGATTTTTTTTTTCCACATTTTCCCTGAAGTTACTAGAATATTACTAAACAAAAATGTTCTTAAAGTGTTGTTTTTTTTTTTTGTAAGTGGATTTGAATTTTCAAGCCTTTGTTAATATTTCAAGGTGATAAGTTTTAGATTCAATTATCAGACTCTCTTATTGTCCTGTCTATCCTCAATATTTTAATTTCTTGTAGAACAGCTGGGAAAAACCTCAATTCATAATTAATTTAAATGGGTTAGGAAAATAATTTTTAATGTTTTTAAATAGTTTATTTTTGATTTCAACTTAACAAAAATTAGTATGTTAATTTCTTATTTCAGTGGGTTTTGAGTCTTCATAAACATGAAGCCTTCATGGTTAAAGTACACATGTAGCTGGTGAGAAAAATACTGTCAGTGAATCTCAGATTCAAGTAATTTTATTTACAGTGACTCCTTTGTGGGGGAAGGGGAGGGTGGAGGGAATTAACTTTTGGATAGAATGTGAAAATCTGTGTGAAGAATTTTATCCTTATTTAACTTTCTTTCTATTTCTTGATGATTTGATCTAGAATAGCCCACTGGAAGCCTCATTCTCTTTTATTGTGCGTTAAAAGAGCAAAATGTAACCTTTGTCACTAGCTCTGGAGAGCTCTTATACAAAGTAATTTTCTGCTAAATTGAAAGCTTCACCTAGTCAATAATCACTTTATGTAATAGACATATATCTTACCTTGTAGCTAAATTATCATATAAAGGTGCTTTATTGTGAGGAATTTTCTTAGGTTGGCCAGTTATTTGGTTGAAATCCAGCATTGTGCTGAATAAATTTCTTGGTATAAATGCAGACAGGTAATGAGTGCCTCTATAGTCCTCTCAGTCTTTGATGTTTTCTCTATGGATTAATGGTAAGCGTGTTACTACACAGGTTTGGGAAGCTAATTTAATCTGCTTTACAATCTGAATAGCTTTTTCTGTTGTTTATCAGGTACTCTTTATTGCTTTATTATGTCATTTTTAATACTGATTTACAAGATATTTTTCTTCCTGACTGTCCTTGCTCTCCTCACTGAATAGTGTGCTGAAGCCAGTGTCCAACTGAGCTGAAGATGCTCTTTAATACATGTATATTTATCACTGGCTGCTTTTGTTGCGTATAGTTAGGATTTTTCTAGATATACCAAGTGTAGTCGGGCAAGCATTTTAATTCAGGGAAATTAAGCAGTCCAATCTAGTCTGCCAGGTTAGACCACTTCAGCTCTCTGTGCTTCGTGGAGGTCTGGTCAGAAGAGTAGCTGCTCCTTGAGTGGCTGCAGCAAGCTGGTGAAAGAAAATGTCAGATGTACTGTGTTTTGTCTGAAATGTCACATCTCTTTAGGGTTTGGAAGACTGACTCAGGGCTCTACATTTGAAATGTCTTTTCATTTAACAGCCAGAAATATCGTGTTCTTTTTACAAGAGTAAACACCTACGAGAGGTGCTTATTCTCTTTAAAAGGACAGTAACAGTGATTGCAGGCACTTCTTAGTGCTTAGGGTTGTGCAGAGAGGAGAAACACTGATACCTCAGTCTGCCATCTTTAATTAATAACTCCCATATCCTACAGTAACAGCAGGTTAGTGTTTTTCAGTGCAACAAGTAATTTTGAAAGAGAAACAACCAAGAAATAAGCACTCTAAAGTACACTGAATATGAGAAGATGTCTTGGATACACCACTGGATTGCTTTTGCTTTTTTTTTTTCATTATATAGTTAACAGAAATTCTATGAGCAGGAACTAGAATCTAGGTTTCAACTTAGTAAAGTTTTAAAGCTGTTGATTCCTAAGGTTGTAGACACACAGGCATGCAATGTCAGAGCTGGATATAAAAGCTCTGGCATTTAGGCATTGTTAGTGAATGTCAACTATTGTACTTGAAGAATGATAGCTTTAGAAATAAGTGTAGTGAAGTATATAAGCCACCTTTCTATTATCACAATATTCTTACATGCTTTACAAAAACAGAATGTATTTTTTTATTTAATGTGTCAGAGAGACTCACGGTTATAATTTGACTAGCAGAGAACTTTGTCAGAAACTCGACAGGAGTTCTGGGATTCCAACAACTTTGTCTTACTAGGAAAAACATTGTGGAAAGGTTTCTGTATTTTTTTATTGTCAGATGATAATGTTTAGCAATCTGCTGGTAAAATGAAAAAAATTAAGTATGTGTTGGGAGCCTGTATACTAATAGTCCTACCAAAGACCTCTAAGTAATCAACTGAATTGCTTTAAAAAAAGATACTGAAAAGAAGATGTAAATCGAAACTCCATGATGCTAATGTGTGTCGCTCATGCAGTGAGTAATTAATGCCTTCTGTGCTTCAAACATGTGTATGTGGAGGTAAAAATATATCTCCAGTCAGTTCTTAGTCATGGCACATATAGTGAAGTATTTTACCTGATTTAATATGATCATTTGCTCTATTTCTGTGTGCTTAGGCTTCACATTTAAATTAAGAAGATTTTTGTTTAATTACCAGACCAAGAAAGAGGTTGTTTATAAGCCATAACAAAAGTGCTGAGTACTGTTTATTTCTCTTTATAACAATAAGGGGCTGAACTGTGTTTTTTAAGATGAATTAGCATATTTTTCATAAAATTCATCTGTCTTACTATGGCTGAATGTGTGTAAAGTAAAATTATAACTTCCTTTTTGTAAGGAGGTATTAAAGGAGGTTTCTGAGGCATTACTATTCTATAACCAGAATTATAACTATACATAAGCAAAGTGGCAACGAATTTTAAAAAAAATTTGGAAGTCTAGAAAAGAGCTTCCTCTTAGTGATTCAGATGAAGCACTTTTCCTACATGAACTTTACTCTTTGGGTTTAGTCAAAGAAAAAACCTCTTGAAATGCAGAGAGCCTGTAAGTGTTACCACTGGAAGAGTGCCAGCCAGTTTATTAGAAGGTAGTAGTATAAATGCCTCATAAGTGAGAAGTAAGAACTGAAGAGATAGCACAGTGATTATTGCCTATAATCAATATAAAGATCTATCCCGGGTATCAGTGAGTCTGGTTACCACCTAGATCTCCCTGCTGCACTTTGTCTGAAAGGTGGCTTTTTCAGGAGAATTTCAAAAGTGCTCCCAAGGTCCTTGCCTTTTCACAGGCTAGTTGAGAGATTCAAGAAGCAATAGAATGTAAGTGAAGTTCTGTTACGTTATGGGAGGAAAATGGTGAGTTTGTAGTAAAGAAGAATCCAAGTAAAAGACATACAATTATGGGAAACTCTGATATACATATTGTCCCTTACTTTGGAATAGCCACAGTGTGTGCGAGTCAAAAATCAGCTGTTACATTGCTAGGTTTATCTTTGTTATAAATTTGTACATACTATGGCAGTATTTGTAGTAAATAGCACCAAGGGCGTGAGGAACTAGAGCAAGCAAATTTATGGCTTCACTTGCATATAGCAAATATTTTACAATAGCTGTTTCATATCTGTTCTTCAATTGCCAAAATATATTAGTGTATTAATACACAATAATACTATGTGTTAATAACAACAGTTGTGTCATTGACATTTTACCCTTGAAATACATAAAGATGGACTGGATATCGTGATCTCTTAAACATGGGTACATTTTTTTCCTGAAACATTAATGTAACATTAAAAATTAATTCCGGCATGTCAAGTGTCAATCTGTTTTTTCATTTTATCTGAATATCTTAATAGCAGTTTTAATGGTTTTCTAAATTATTAGCAGAATCTTCAAATTTTGTTTGTGCATATAGATTTACTGTTTGAATGAAAGCTGCTCAAACTACTGAAAATTGGTATGTTGTAAAAACTTATCCCATCTAACATTGTCTATAATCCTTTTGGGGTGCTCCTCAGTACAGAAGTCTACAGCACAGCAGAGCTCAAGGAAATTAAAGGCTGGGGCAAAACGAAGGATTGCAGTTTTACTTGTTACTTTTTTTCAGCTTTTTGTGCATCAGTGGTGAGCTTGAGTGAATACTGAAGAACTTGAGAACAAGACTAGTTTGTACTAAAAGTACCCTAACCTGCTAATACAGCTGTACTGGAGGAGCATGCTGTCCTTATGGAGCTGGTGATGTTGAAAAGTCATGAAAATTGAAAAAAAGAGTAAAACAACCTTGCTGTCTCCCATAGCTCTGAAAGGATTTTTTTTGTGCGAAAAGTTTTCTAGAAATTCAGTCGTTCTGACTGGATATTCAGTGGGCACTGAGTGATCCTTGCATAACGCCAACTAGAGTGATTCCTATGAAAAACTACCCCTGCATGTACAGTGGTACATACAGTACTGTCTGTACCACTTTGGCTGTCAGAAATCTGTTTGCTGCTGCTGCCTCCTGCAATTTATTATTGTAATGCTGTAAAGCAGTGATCCAATGAGAGTGATCCAATGTATTTCCTGATACCATGCAGCTTTGCTGGCCAAGTTCAGGAGGAAGATACTAAAACTTCTTTCTGACAGAAACATCCAGACTGTGTAGACTTAATCCATTGCTGTGATTTCCTGGAGTAACTCTTTCCCAAGAGATGGTAATCAGTATGGACTACAATGATGTCCCTCAGTTCCTCCTTTTCTAGGTTTCTGGGAATGTAGATGTCAGATTTTTGATAGAACTGTGTATTAGGGTCGTTAGAGGAAAGCTTGAAAAAGGTTGCTCATCCAGTCCTGATTGGCTTAGCAATTAAAAAGGAGAAAAAAACCATATTCTTAAAAAACCTGAGGTAATTGCTTAGCTGTGATGGGATCCAAATTAATAGTGATATCTCAGCTAGTTATTAAAAGGTTGCAGCTGTAAAACTTCTGCTGTTTATTGGCACTGTTACAACTTTTAGAGGAATTTGGTTTATAGGAAGAGTTCTTATTTTGAGTAAGATAAAAACCCCAAAATATTAAATTATGTATGAAAAATAGTTTTTAAAAACAAGTAACCCTGAAGTCCCAGAGAAAAATTTGAAACTATCCTTCTGAAGATGCAAGTTTTACTTGCATCATATGAAAAGAGAAAGGAAATTGACACAATTAAGGATGGACATGCATTGATTTATTTGGAAATAAAAATTAATTGAAAATTTGTTTAAACAATACTGTTTAGAATGAAAAGCAAGAACACACCTTGGCAAGTGTGTATGTGACTTACCTCAGTAATTTTGTTGATTTTAGTTGGAATTCTAAAAGTCCTGTCTGCTTGGTTATATTTTCCTTTTAAAGGTAGAAATTAGAAAAACTGAGTGTTCTTTCTTTTGAGGATGGTTGTTACTGTTTTTTTTGTTTTGTTTTTTTGGTTTTTTTTGTTTTTTTTTTTTAAGTGAACAAGAGGAATTCTATAAATATATCAGGAGAAAGTTACAGTGGCTGGCAGATTTTAAGGGATACTTAAAACTTGATTGAAACACTGTATACTCTGAAGGGTAACAGTTGTAGATAGATAATATCTATCTGAAGTCTTGAAAAATATAGTGCAGCTTCTGCATAGTTCTGTAGTCAAATATAAGGAAGCTCTTTATATAACTTCAAGAAAAAATATTTGCAACAATGCTGAGGAGAATACTCAGTGAATGTAGTAATTCTTGAGAACTGCTAATCTGATGCTTCCAGATAGCTGTCTCTGGAATTACTGCTTGGTCAATCAGCCACACAGAAGTCTTGTTAGGACTAGTGTCTACAGTTTGTCCCATTGAATATAGTGGCGGCTTCTCACATTATATACAAAAGCAGAACACGAATAATTACAGAATACTCTGACACTTGTGCAAAAGCTGTTTGATTATTACCTTACTCTTCCACAAGGATATTCTCTGAGACCTTTTTTTGTTATTCCTGCTGCTAATGTCATGTGCTGGGATTCCAGGAGAAATGAACAAGAGTATGGGAAAAAATCTAGTCCCACTAAAACCCTAAGTTCTTTAAAGTTGGACCAATTTGCAATTGTTTCTCTCCTATCTCTGATGCTCTCACAAGGAATTATCGAGATACGAAGGTAGAAATTCCCATACAGTTACCTAATGGACATAATATGGTGCAAACTGAACTGTTTTGATCTATTCATATTAAAGTTACAGCAGACTGCTGTAATTGTAGGCTGTTTGAGTGTGGTAAACTAAGTGGCAGCTCCACTGAATAATGTGTCGTTATCTTCCATCTTAGCTATTTTCCTTCATCTTCTTCAGTTCTTCCTCTCCTTCATTCCTTTTTCTCCACCAGGTTTGGCTTGCTCAAACAAATGAAAGTAAAGTTAGAAAAATCAGAGGAAATAATACTGTCTGTTCATTAGAAAGTGTCAATCCAGACATATGGGATTATTTTTCATGCATTCAGGCAGAAAGATCAATCAGCATTTGCCAGGTTTTGCTGCCATAGTGTTCTGTTTGCCCTCCCAATTCTATTCTGCTAAAACCACAAATACATATTGTGTTATTTTCTTTGTAGGAAGAAATAGTGTCTGGAATGCCATTATAAGTTTCCTAGGAACTTGGGAAAATATATATTTTTTCAGAGAAGAGTACGTTTGCCTAGTTTTCATTTTTTAAATAAGTTAACTGAGTAGGAAGATGGCTTACTGGCTTATCCATTAAAAAAGAGATGACACTTATGACAAATGATGGATATTTTTGTAAAGTAAAAGGGTTTAGGAAGCACACTGAAGGTTTTTTTTTTTTTTTTGTGTGTTTTTTTTTTTTAGCATGATATAATGTAAGGTCA
>VZUI01056344.1:0-21242 GCA_013401135.1 Cettia cetti | reverse complement strand
GGAGCTTCAGATGGGCACAGCTCAATCCTTGGAGCTTCAGATGGGCACAGCTCAATCCTTGGAGCTTCAGATGGGCACAGCTCAATCCTTGGAGCTTCAGATGGGCAAAGCTCAATGCCCTGGAGGCTCAGATGAGCAAAGCTCAATGCCCTGGAGGCTCAGGTGGACAAAGCTCAATCCTTGGAGGCTCAGATGGTCATTTTCAGTGCCTGAAGCTTCTCACAGCCCCTCCAGTCTGCCCAAAAGCTTTGATTGTGGTTTCTTGATGCTCCTGCACAAAGTGCAGAGATGGGGAAGAAGATATGGAAAATCAGAACTAGATGAGGTTGCTCAGAGCCCCATCCAGCCTGGCCTTGAACACTCCAGGGGTGGTGCTTTGGCCCTGGCCAGGGCTAGCATGGCCTGGGTGCTGCTGTGTGTGCCCTGGAGAGAAGCTGTCTCCAGACCATCAGGCAGCATCTGCCATCAAGGGCTGCTGCTTTTTATCTTCCTTTCTGCCAGAGTCAGGATTAAATGCTTGAGAGATGCAGCTTCGTGTTGGGACTCAGATGTTTATTAATTCTTATCTCTGTCACCGTCTCACAAGCTGTGAGTTCTGGCTAACAAAGTGAAAAAGGGCCTCTATCTCTCCCTCTCTACAAGGCCTTTTGAGGTTAAACTGTCCAATTAAGAAATGACACCTAAATTATTTTTACTTTTAACCCAATAACCAACCACCCCGGCCCACAATGTGGATTTTTCTACCCAATTACAAAATCCCACCCAGACCATGAAGAAGAAGGTGAAAAAGGACTGGCCTATGCCCTGAAACCTCCATCTTGCTTTATATATATATTACTGTATTCTAAACCCTTAAACTCTAAATTTTCCACCCTGTGCTATCACACACTTCTGTTCAAACTCCACACCCACAGCCCCAGGGCTGTCACTCAATTTTGGGAGCTTTTCCACCGCCTCAGTCAATGCAGGGTTTGCTTGGGGGTCAGAGCCTGACAGCAATTTTAGACAGAAAGTCTGAAATTCTCAGTGCCCAGGGTTCCAACAGGGCTCAGCACCCTTGGGCTCCCTGGCTCTCCCCCCACACTTCCCAGGCTTTGCTGTGTCCCTGCTGGATTGCCATGGTCAGGGCAGAGACCCCAGTCCACACCCACCTCTGTTGATGCCCTGGGCTCGTCTGGTGAAATCACAAAACCACAGTGCTGCTCTTCAGGCCTTGTTGCTGGAAATCACCAAAGAGCTCCTGGAGATTTTTTTTTTTTTTTTTTTTTTTTTTTTTTTTTAACTCTGGCAACTTAATGCTTAGAGCTGCCTGAGGTGGTCTTCTGTACACCCACACTTGTTTTCCTTGAAATTGTAATGGCTGGAGAGAGTAGGCTGGTTAGGGAGATTGCAATGGAAGCAGGAATTGAGGTGCTATTTTCTGTTTCCAGGAGAGATTGAAAAGCCTTTCTGTTGATCTTTCCAGGGATTTTGTGTGCCCCCAGGGCAGAGGGGCACGTGTGACCAGGAGATAGCAGTGGGTGTATGTGGTGTGAGGTGAAGCCTCTCTAGTTACACTGCTGACTAAAACCAGCCAATGCCAAACCCATGCTCACAGTCATTCTGGAATGTTTGCTCTACCAGGAGCATCCCTAATATTCCAATACAGATCTTCCCAAAACTGCCTGTTTTTAAAGCAGAACATACTACAAATAGCAGGAGCAAATAAGTTTTGCTTTCAATGATGAGTAGACAGTTCACCTGAAACTAGCAGCCCTGAAAAACTTGTTTTTCAGACAGACAAATGAGGATCACAATACATTTTAAATGCCCCTACATTTTTCACATGTATGATCCTGCATGAGGTTTGCATGGAAAGGTTGTGGTAGCAGAGGGACTTCAGGGGTGGCTTCCATGAGAAGCTCCCCGAACCTTTACAACAGAGCTAATCCCAGCCCAGCTCCGAGACTGGAGCTGCTCTCCAAGGCTGAGCACATCAGCAACAGGGGCAGCACCCCAGGGATAACAAAAAAAAGGGGGAAAGATGCTGCTGGGCAATAGCAATTGTAGCTGGCAAAAGGGGGGAAAATATGTGGCAGGAACAATTCTGCCAGCATCAGGGTCAGGGATGAAGGAGGGGTCAGAGAGTGCTGCAGGTGCCAGAGCAGAAATTCCCCTGCAGCCCTTGGGGACCCCAGTGGAGCAGAAATTCCCCTGCAGCCCTTGGGGACCCCAGTGGAGCAGAAATTCCCCTGCAGCCCTTGGGGTCCCCACAGCAGAGCGAGTGGGTGCCTGAAGGAGGCTGTGACCCCATGGGGAGCCCGTGCTGGGGAGGGCTCCAGGGAGCACCTGTGACCCCAGGGAGGGAGGAGCCCACCTGGGGCAGGTTTGCTCACAGGAGTTGTCACCCTGCCGGGGACCCAGGCTGGAGCAGGAGTTCCTGAAGCAGGGAACTGGTGCTGGAGCAGATTGTGAAGACCTGCAGCTCCCTGTGGGGAAGGACAGGCTGTCCCTTGTGGGAGGAGCTCTGTTCCATGGGAGGGACTTTGTGCTGGGGCAGCAGAAGAGAGTGAGGGATCCCATCCCCTGTGAACCACTGACTGCATCCCCCCTTCCATCCCCCTGTGCTGCTCCTGGGCAGGAGCTAGAGAAAAATCAGGAGTGATGTTAAGCCCAGAAGAAAGGAGGGGTGGGGGGGAAGGTGTTTTTAAGATCTGGTTTTATTTCTCATTATCCTTCTCTAATTTGATTGGTAGTAAATTAAACTAATTTCCCCAAGTCGAGTCTGTTTTGCACATGATGGTAATTGAATGATTTCTCCCTGTCTTCATCTCCACCCATGAGCCTTTTGTTATATTTTCTCTCCCCTGTCTGAGCAGGTGATGAAAAAACCCTCAGGAGGCCCATAGATTTATGCAGAAGGCTTTTGTTAAACCTCATTTGGGCTACAGAGTTTTCTGCTCCCTTAATGTGCAAAGGAAAAACTTTCCCTCCAAAATCAAATCTTTTCTCAGTTTTGTTTCTAGTTCACGACCAATGGAATGAAAATCAAGGCATATGGAATATTTTCAGGCCTCAAAATAGATTTACATTTCATGTGGACATAGGCTTTGGTTGAGTCTTATTTTATCATCTCTTCTTAACTTAATGATGAGGCCAAGGAGCAAAGTTTGGATCCAGTTTTGGAGGAGGAAAGTATGTGTTGCAATGAAGGCTGTATTTGTGATGGTGTTAAGCTCTCTGGCTAAATTTAGCAAGTCTGTTTTAAGATACAAAAATCACTTTTTTTGTGTGTGTGTAAAGGATTGATACATAAGTCCGTACACTTTTAAATATATGGATTTCATTTAGAAATCTGACAGCCAGAATGGAAAACACTTAGCTGTGACACAGAATCACTCTGTTAAATATCAGGGAGAAAAGGGAGAGGAATTAGCAAAGATGGGAACCAGATTCAAGAGCAAGTTCTAGATGGATGGCAGCACTGAGGGGGGAGCTGCTGCTCTCACCTGTGCCCTGGTGGCTCTGCACCGGGGCTGAGCAGCTCCCCTGCAGCTCTCCCAGCAGGCAGCATCACACCCCTGCTGCCTGCAGAAGGCAGAGCTGGAGGGATCAAGCTCCTGTTTACAGCTCCAGCGTTGCTCTGGCCAACGCACTGAAAGGCAGCAAAACAGGCACGCTGGATTTGTAAAAATCCAGCAGCTTTCCGAGTTGGTTCTAACGTTGGATGCCTCCTTGTTTATTTTCCTGTAGCAGACGTGTTTGAGAAAAAACTGTGACTGCTCTAAGGGGCAATTACTTGCTCTGACAGTGGTGGCTTAAAACAAAGCTTAACAAGTGCACAACATCCCTGCACAGTGTTTTCAGGAATTGCTCTGTAGCAACAGAGGGAAGGAAGGAGCAAAGGCAGAGCATGTTCTGCCTTCTGCCTGACTTGAGATAAATGACAGTAATCACACAGACAGTAATCTGGCCTTTTCTGCTCTGCCCACCTGCTGCTGCTGCTGTCATGCTCTGGGCTCTGCTGCCATCCTCTGTGACAGCAGAGCCTCCAGCCTGGCACTGCTGGCAATAATTAGGGGTGGCACAGCTCTGCAGCTGCTGCAGGCACAGAGGGCACAGGGCTGGGCTGCAGGAAACCAGCTGAGCTGCCATCCCTGCAGCAGGGAGGGCTCCAGCTCCAGCTCCAGCTGAGGGCATCAAAGGGAAGTTTTTCCATCTGGGGAATGAGAGGCTGGAGGGCAGCCCTGCAGGCAGGGATCTGGGGGTGAGTGCCAAGTGAAACAGGAGAGAGCAGTGCCAGCAGGGACATCCCTGCCCGGGGCATCAGGCACAGCACTGTGCAAGGAGGGATTGTCCTGCTCTGGGCTGGGCAGCCTCACCCTGAATATTCCCTGCAGTTTGGGGTGCCAGAGTGGAAAACAGACATTGTAGCCCTGCTCTGGATGCTCTCTAATGGCCCAAAGGTGGTGAAGGCGAGGGGAAGCCTACAAGGAGCAGCTGAGGTCTCCTGGTCTGTGCAGCCCGGAGGAGGCTGAGGGCAGACCTGGCAGTGATATTCAACTTCCCTGAGAGGGGAAGAGAGGGGCAGGCACTGATCTCCTCTCTGTGGTGACAGTGCCAGGGCCCACAGTGAGGGAACGGCCTGAAGCCGTGCCAGGGCAGGTTTAGGTTGGGGATCAGGCAAAGGTTTTTCCCCCAGAGGGTGTTTGGGCACTGGAGCAGCTCCCCAGGGCACAGCTCCAGCCTGCCAGAGCTCCATATGGAAGATGTTTAGGATTTATCATCAGTGCCTCTGTTGTTGGGGTTTTGAGCCCTCTCATAGTTTCTGGTGCTCACGTTGGACTTGCTTTAATCAGTCCTTGTGTGGCACCCAGAATGAGCCCCCAGACCCTCAAGGGAATGGAAAGATGATTTTGCACAATAACTTTTCTTATACAAATCAATATTTCAGTTTCAGTTATGATTATATTGTGAAGTAATCTCTAAACCAGTGTTCCTACCAGTTTAAACCATTTTTCATCTGAGTCTAGTTTTTCTACGATTGCAGCACATAAGAGTACCTGTTGTAGATATCTAGGCTTTTTTCTCTCTGCTGCCAGGTCCTAAAAAGAAATTAGATTGGTGTGAGATGATTTTTTTCCACAACAAATCTCTGCTGAATGTTGATAATTACCTTCCATATAGTTACAAACATCTCATAATTTGTTCCAGAAATTAAAGTTAAACTGGCTGCTTCTAATTCAGTTAGTTCTCCCTTAATCTTTTTTAAGAAATAAAAAACTAGAGAATGGGTAAGGTATCAGACACCACATCTACCTGTCTTGATGAGTTATCAAAATAACTGCTGAAAGCTCTAGATCTCATTAGTCAAACCTTTAGGTTTGGTCTGGAATGAAGCTCATTAGATCTAGGAAATTTGAAAACAATTGAATTTAACTAACACTTGTTAATTGGGGAGGTTTTTTCCCATTCAAAGCCTTATCTCTTGCTCTTTAGTGACTGGGATCAGAGCTGGTATCCCTCTGATGAAAGCTTGTTTTTAGTGATGATCAACACACAAAAAAGCATTAACAACTTGACCTCCTTGACCTCATACATCAATGACTTTCATGCTGGGTTTCATGGCAGAATACCCTTGAGCCTTCCTTTATTGTTCATGCCTTTACTGAATGATTTCTTAACATTTCTTGCTGGTTACATCCAACTTCGTGCCCTGAGCACCGTTAGTGAGCAGCACTCTGTGTTTTAATGTAATCCTGCTGGGCTTTGGTGCTTTTTCGTGGTAATCTGATTTGGTTTCACTGCTGGTTTGCTCCCTGCTCCCGTTTCAGGTCAGTGGAGAGCTCATGGTCCAGCCAAGGTTACTGTGGCACTTGTCTTTTCTCCATCATGGAGCAGCTGGCCCACAAGGCCATGAGAATTATTTCATTGAAGAACTTCCATCTCTCCTTGATGCCTTTTTTTCCTGAGACCATCCTCTGGAGGCCTTTCCTGGCAATCCTCTGGGCTTGCTGAAGTGCACTCACTCCTTGAGATCCGTTCTTTTGACTTTCCAGTTGTGCTGCCTTCCTATTCTAGGTTGTTAAGAGTGGGAAAAGGAGAAGCTCTGAATACTTTTATCTCTTTCCCTGTAAGCAGTGCCAGCAGGTTTTCCTGGTGTGGCCCCAGATTTTCCCCACAGATTTTGTTCACATCTCCTCCCTTTCTCCTGTTCAGAGGTTAGTCTCTGTCAGCTCTGGGAATAGTTGTGGGAAGTCATGGGATGCGTGTTTGTACTTGTTGCTTTGGGTTACAGTCCAGCAGTGCCCCTGGACTGAATACCTCATTTAGGGTTTGAATTTTGGTCCCCAGAGTTTGGCACTTGCTTTGTTCCCTCTCAGCTTTATGCTGCATTGCAATGTCTCTTTAGGACAGAAATGGAAGACCTGAAGGTGAGAAGTGTGATCTGGGAATGCACTGTGCAATTTTCTGCTTTCTGGCTGATGAATTATTGTGTCTTCAGTGTGCTCTGGCATGCAGTGCAATTTTTCCAAGCAGCTGTGATGGGAGGTTGTCCAGAGCTAATAACCAGGACCCCTTTGTTTAGACTCCTCAGCCTTTTAGGGAAGTCTTAAAAAAAAAAAAAAAAAAAATCTTACCTCTTTGTCCATTTTTATTCATGTTTTATCATAAATGGAGAAAGCTCTTAGCCTTGAGAGTGATCATGTTAAGAGGCAATTTAAGAGAAGAAAAATAATCAGCACCATTTGCAGCAACAGATTGTCCTGTGCACCTCAAGAAAACAGTTAATGGAAGCTTGCAACATGCCTAGAAAAGGAGAGCTGTCCCTCCTGTCAGACACCTGAGAGCTTTGTGCCACCTCTGGCTTTGCACTGGAGTCCCCTCAGCCTTTCTGCATCAGTGCACAATGTCACCTCTGTGTGTCCCCTGCAGCCAGGACAGCATTCCAGGCTGCTCCATCTTCTTGAGCTCCTCACCACACAAACAAAGGTTTCTTTCAAGTGAAAAACTGGCTGGCAGGACCAGAAGAGCAGCACAACTCCCTTGCAGGGACACACTGAAGAGAATGAACTCAGCTCTTCAGCTCTAACTTGCATTTTTAACCACTTGAGTCTGATTATTTGCACCAAAGCCATTAATGGGTAGCCTCTCATCCTGGAGGGGCTGGGCTGTTTTCTGAGGACAGATGGAGCAGGAATTGTTCCAGGGCAAAATCCCAGGCTGTGAGGGTTGGTTGTCTCCCCTTGAACATTCTTGGTGGTAGAAAGCTTTCCCTTTCTCAGTATGGTCTGTCATCTCCCACTGCAGAATGTAAGGCCCCCTCATGGATGTTTTAATTCAATTTCAGAGTTTTCTTGACTTTGTTTAATGGTAGAGATGCTTGTGCTTCAAGATTCCCTTATCCTTGCTTTAGGGATTAGCTTTGTTGTGTTAGTCCAGCTTCATGTCCAGTTTCAAGCAATCAAATTAACGTAGATGCAGTAGAACATCTCACATACCTGGAACTTTTAAAGAGGCTTTGCAGCTCTCTTTGTACCCTCTCAGTTTATTGAGAGAGGCCAATTTAGCAAAGGCTTTTTTCCCCAACAAGGTATAGCCCAGTGAGATTGGTAACTCCAGCTCTGAGACAGTCCAGCATGTTCTGTACTGCCAGGAACACCATGGTGGAGCTAGTCATTAATATTTCCATGAAAACAATATTTTTAAAATAAGTGAATTCATCAAAACTGAACCAGTTCACATCACAAGTTAGTTCGGATTAATTTTTCAAGACAAATATTTTTTGGGGAAGAAGAAATTTTCCAAATTTGCAATACATCTATTTTGACCTTTTTTAGATTTAAAAATAGGGGTTTTTTTCATTTCAAGATGACCTTTCCTTTAGAAAGCTAAGCTAATTATCATTAAAAACTTTTAAGAACTATAAAGTGAAATATTAAATAGTTTAAGTAACCTGAATGGATTGGGTTTTTACTTCTTTTGGGACAGAATATTAAATTTCTGCACAGCCCCAGATGTTGCCTGCCACTGACTGGCATGGGAGCTAAAAGCCTGCATTGAAGCATCACACAGGGTTTGGTGGGGGGTTCATGGCAAGAAACTTCCAGTCCCTTTCTATTCAATTACATCATCTGGGGAAAAAAGAACATGCTGCTACACAAGAAAGTAATTACTGTAGCCTTTTTATAGTTGTATTTATAGTTGTAGATCAGGCACCCTTTTACCACTGATAGCAATGTTTCCTGCAGAAACAAACCCGACCCCTAAATTGGGAATTATGCTTGCCATAACTGCAGCAACTGCATCCAAGAACCTTTTAGCCCCTCTTCCCCCACTTCTCATGAGATTTTCATGTGTTTTGTGAGTGCCTACCAGGCTGTGGACTGGAGTGCTGTACTATTGTATTAATGTTTCCAACAATTCCTATGGGAGATCCAAAAGTGTTCTGCAAAGTAAGTGAGTATCAGAAGGATGTGCAAGTGTTCATTGCAGAAAGAGCTTTTCTAAATGAACTCAGCTATCTAACAGCAAATGCCACAGCTATTTTTGTTAGGCTCTCCAGAATCTTCTGTTTCTCAAGGAACATCTGCCAGAGCGAGGACTGACTTGAGTTTTCCAAAGCACTCTGTCTAGAAAATATAAAACTTCTTTAGCCCATCAGGCCATGGGTATTCAGGTCCTGTATTTTCCTCCCAGGGTATGATACCCACATTTTGTTTAGGGCTGCTGTGTGTTGGTCCCACCACTCAGAGCCTCTCCTTCTTGCTACAGAGCTCATTGAAGTTTTAAATTCTGCAATACTTAGAGGGTGGAAGTTCACTGTCAACTGCTCCTCTTTTGTGCAACTCATTTGCCTTCTCTCTTCAGGATCAATGCTGACCACTTATTCCCTACCTTCAACCCTGATACTTTCTTCCTCTTGCTTATTTATGCCCTTTTTTTCCTGTAGCTCTGCCTGTGTTGTGTGTGGGAACTCACAAGGGGGTTTTTGAGTGGCGCAGAACTGAAGCACAGAGATTATTCTCATAACATCTGTGGATTCTCCACTGTTTTTATCTGGTCTCCTTCTGCACAAACTATCCAGACTCCTCCTTTCTCAGCAGATTTCTAACTCCATCAGGCCTCTGAGCACTAAATTCAGTGCTCAAGAGTCTTTGAGCCTTTTTGTTTCTTGCATCTCTCTCAGTCTCTGTGAAATGTAAGATAAAGGCCCAGTTTCTGACCTCTTTGTCTCCTTGTGTGGATGCTCACCACTATTCCTGGCCCAGCATTCTACACACAGTCTGTGGAAAGCTTCTTTTGGCCATCCCTTCAAGGTTTAAGGAGTGCCCTTTTTCCTTTCTGGGATTTGAGGGATTTCCTTTGAGTGCTGAAGCTTCCCATGGATCCCAAATTACAGGATTAATAATAATCTCTGGGTGGGTAGATTCCACTTGGTATTAAGCCTGAAGCTAAAACTGATAAGGCTCTAAATCTGTGTTTTGGAGGATCCTGGGAGTAGGAGGAAGAGATGGGGGTGCTGAGGAGTGGCAATAAAGGTCAAAAAGGGTGGAGAGGAAGAGGAGGAAGCAGCTGCTGTCAAGTCTCCCTTTCAGCAGTACAGTTAGAACTCGTGGCTGGAGATTCCAGCTCCTTGTTCCCTCACCCAGGCCAGCCAAGCCTGACCTGGGCAGTTTAGCCTGCATTTTCTTATCAGCTGCAGAGCATTAGCACTGATCTTATAAAATAAGGACAAAATCAATGTCAGGTAATGGCAGGACACAGCGAGATTCTAAGTCAGCGTTTACTGTTCTGCATTTTTTGTGTGTGGCTGTCACTGAGGTCCTTCCTGCCCCAGCAGCTCCTCCTCATGCTCCAGCACTGTGCCTTCACTGATAACCTTGACACACTTGTTATATAAGGAAGATGAAGTCAGGTATTCTCTCCTGTCTAATCCTTGCCAGTTGTTCCATTTAGGTGTCCCTGCAACTTCCCATGAGGGATCTTTGTGATGGGGCAGGCACAAGAGCAGGTGAAGCCTTGATAATATTAAAGGAGCTATGGAAATCTTTGGGGTGCTTTTGGGTGGTGAAGGCAGAGCTCCCAAAAGGAAACCCATATGTTTAAAGAAGGGACACGAAATAATCCAGTACATTGCATTTATTGGGGAAGAAGCTCATTCTGAGTCATGTGGCAGATGATTTGGGAAAATAGGTAGAGGAGGACCTGCTGCAGTTACACACCTTAATGCACAGCAGCACCTCCATCAACAGTGCTGCTGTGACAGAGTCCTGCATTACTGAGGGATCCTGAGGGGATCACACAGCTGAGCATGTCCAAAAATCATTTCATCACGTTTTTGTTTCCAAGAGACACGAGATGATTTTAGTGGCAAGAGTCTGGCACTGAAAAAATCATGTGCCAGGTTTGTAATCAGTTGGCTTTGTGTTCTAGACAAGACATCTAACGTCCCTGAGCCTATGTTTAACCATCCATAAATGAGAATAATTCTCACACATCTTCCAGGCTGCTGAAATGTTTAATTAATTAGTGTTTCAAAACTGTATGGATGATGCAGATAGGAGGCACAGTAAAGTGCTGCTATTATTTCTTAACACTACATATACCTTCCTTCTATTTTATTTGTAATTGTAAAAAAAAAAAACCTCTTTGCTGCAAGGTGCTTTATTCTATCACCCTATCCTAGCCTTCCAGCCAGAAAAAAAAGAACTGAGCCAGACATTGAAACGTTTACAGACACTTTTTTGGTAATTGCTGCAGTTAATAGAAACTCCAGTAGCTCCAAGAGAAGTTTCAGTTTATGGCTCTGTTTGAATTTAACGTGCCATGAAACCATTCTGACATGCACAGAGCCTGAAGCTTCTGCTGCTCAAACCTTTCTCCACGAAGCTGAGAATCTTAATGAGAAATGAAGGCCCCGAGCTAAGGATCTCACAACAGGCTGTTGCTGTAAACAGAGCAGAAAATGCCCCCCAAGGTGAGAAGTTCTCTTTAAAAGATTACTCTGCTGTGGAGATGGAGCAATGCCAGAGCTTCTGCTGGTGACCAAATCATTTGGAGGTGTTTTGGCAGCCACCAAATGATAAAGGAGGAAAACCCCAGAGCACTTTGGAATGTTTCTGCAGCAGGGCTCTGAGAGCACCAAAGTAAAGCTCCTTCACTCCTGGATCTTCTCTTTCCTGGCATTTATTTAATTCTGGCACCCACCAGCCCCTTTTCCCCTCTGAAGTGCACACTGCTGGCTGTTGGGTGTATTGGTGAGCAGCATTTTGCAGCAGAGAGGTCACTTCTGCCATCAGGGAACATTTGGGATTAAGGTCTGGCCTCCACTTCTCCAGGGTGCTCTGAGAGGCAGCAAGGGCAGCAGCAGAGCCCTGTCCTTCCTCTGCCTTCTGGGCAGGCAGGTGAGTGCTGCCACTTGCAATCACCACATCCAGAGCAAGCCAGTTGCACTCAAAGTCTATTTCTGGTATTTGGGTTATTTACAAAGAGAGGCTCAGTGCAATGCAGCAAATTTAGCCTGAATTCTTGGTTTGCTGAGCTCCCTCTCAAAGTTGGTGTGACATTCTCAGAGGGGTGGCTGCCACCAGCCAGGAGTTCTGGGGTGTCCTGAGCTGCCTATCCCAACACCCACCCTGTGTTTTCCATGGGGAGACGGGAGCTCTTCACACTGAGCAGGAGGATAACAAAGGCTGGTTTATCAGAACCTCTGTTACTCTGCACAGTATTGTCTTGAAATAGATCTACGTAGCAATATTGTGGAATTAAAAATTCATACACAGTTAGAAGGTGTCATTTCTCACTAGCAAAGAGCGTGGACTGGGTGCAGAACTGATTAGTGCTAATTTAATGAGGGTGCAGAACCTGTAACCTACCCCTGCTGCTTTGCATTGGGGGTGATTCTGGTTGTACTAAATGAAAATGTGTAACAAAATACACATTTATATACAAAAATACACACAATTATGAACACACATAAATACATAATTTAACATGTACTAAATACATATAAAAGATCTGGAGAGAGACAATTACTTCATATTTGTGCTGTTGTTGCCAAAACTGAATGAACAGTAAATTAAACAATGCTCTCTGATCATTATTGTAATCAAATTGAGTGTAAATATTTTGGCAGAGACTGTGATTTCTGTCAACAATTATTAGTAAAAATATATTTGCTCTTCAACTGAAAAGCAATTTTCATGTATGTCACCAAGTTTAGCTACCTCAGGGCATGTTTTCATTGTTAGGTGTGTGTGCATTATATCAACTGTAGAAGTCCTAGCTCTCTTTAATAAATTAATGTGAATTATTTAACAGCTGCTTGAATCTTTGTCCCTGCCCTATCTGGCTGCTCAACGTGGAAAAGTCCATCTTGTTCCATAATCTTTTTAATTTTGTGCCATGGAGTGGCAGAAGATTTGGGAGAAGAGAGAGCCATACATAATTGTTTGTCTGCAAAAGGCTTTGCAGTCTATTCTGACTGCTTATTTTGGGGATTTTTGTGTCCCAGACTCTCATGTGCTGTTTGCTTTGAATGAAGATGGCACAAATGACAGCAAAAGTGCCCACTGACATTTTGGCTGATAAAATTAAAATTTATTAATGATGACTTGCAGCCAGAAACTGTCCCTATAGCTGTGGCCTTGGTCTCCCATTTTACCACTCTGCCTGCTCCAGAGCTGCACTGAGAACTTCCTCAGCCTGTCCTTGGCTGTTTTCAGTGTTTAGATGGTTTAATTCAGCTGACCATAACATATAATCTCCTCTTCTACCCTCCTTGGCTCTCTCAGCTGCTTGTGGAGCTTTGATGAGCTCATCAAAGACTTTTGAGTTCTTGTTGTCTGGTGTAGCTGCCTTCTTGCAAATGGAAAGAAGAACCCCCCCCCAAATGTTTGCAGCTGTTTCTGACAAATGTGTGGCAGAAATAAATTCAATCCCCTTTATTTTTGTGAGTTATTGCTTGTCCAGAAGGAAAGTTTACAGTTAGACAGTCAGTGTTACCAGAGGCTGTGGAGTCATTAGTAACATCTTTATCTTTCTGAGGAGGGAGGAATGAATTCTGTAAATCAGATTACCCATTAGTTGGGTGGAAGATTGGCTTTATAGGTTGTTTTTTTCACTCTTTCTCTCACAGAGAAGGGGATTTGGAAGGTGGCAGCTTTGAATACCTAAGAAAAGAGTCATGACTCACCTTGTTCAGGGTGGGTTGGGTGCTTCAGGGGTGAAACCTGGCAATCAGAGAGGATCTGCTCCTGTCAAGACCATTCCAGCAGCAGGACATTCTGCTGGATTAATGACACCGAGGGGACAAATTGCCATTAATTCCATGTAATCAAGAGGATCCTTAGCCTCATTGCTGGTTATGATAAAAGCTGAAGAAATTCCTTTGGAGAATCTCTGAGTTTATATGTGCTGCAGTTTCAGGGAGTTGGTAGGGGGCTGCTCTACCAAGAAACCTTCAAGTGAGGAACATGACAACTAAAATGGAATGAAAATGCCCTTTTTCTGTTCAGCAATATGAGTTTCTTAACAGGTGAGGCAGAATTGAAGCTGGAAAGTTGCAGCAGTCTTTACAGGCAGAGCATTTCTATTTTGCCCAGTTTTGTGATCTGAACAAGCACCAGCCTGTAGATGTGGAATGGATGTTGTAAACAAGATTAGTAGGGCATCTCCAAGAGCAAATAAACCAAGCCATTTCACCTTCCATCACCTATCAATGGAAGTGGAGGGCTGTTGTTAATTTGGAATTCTGCATAGAGGAATCACTGAGCTCCAAACCCCTTTGTTAGCAGCAAACACGGAGCAGATGCCACGCTGTTTGTTACTGGTGACACCTTCAGAAAGCAGAGAAGAGCAAACAGATTTTCCCTGTTCCAGGGGGACCCACATAGCAAAGTGCATATCTGACACGTGTGAGAAGAGAAGGGAGTGCTGCTCATGTGCCATCCCTGAGAGGAGCAGGCTGAGCCTGTGAGCCAGGAGAAATGCAGGGCAGCACATGAGCCTGGGCTCTGGCAGGGAGCAAGGGGAAGGGTTGTAAGGTAATTGCAGGAAAGGGGACTTCTTGTTTAAAGCTGCACCAGAATGGATCACAGGAGGATAAGCAGCTGGGGAGATCAAATGGAAGCTGAAAAAGTGCACTGTGGAAAATAGAAATGTTGGGGCATCCCTCATTATTTGTACGGCACACCCAAGGTGTCCTTGCTTGTGTGAGAGTAATTTTCCAGGGTATCCTGAAAGGGCTGGGCAGCGAGGGTTTTGTTTGGAATCCTTTCTGCTGTGGTGAAGCTTAGCCCATTCTCTGGGCCCTGAAACACAGGCAGGCTGCCTGGGGCTTGTGTTATCATGTGGCAGCATCCTCACTGGCAGTCTGACTGAAAATGTACATGGCTTGGTGTCAGGCTGGAGTTGGGTGTCCTGCCTTAGGTGAAAGGAAGGAAATGTAACAGGCAAATAAAGTAAAATACTTTCCTGTGCAGCATGCAATTCAACCTGCCTTGCAATGGGCAAATAGGTTAGAATATTGGGGCTTGTATTTGAATAAAAGTAGTGATTAGTCTGGTTTGCATAAAGATATAAATGTCAGCTCCTTGTGCTTTAAGGAACTTGTAGCTGGCATCAGGAAGAAATCGTGCATGCATGCAGCTGGTTCATGTTACCAAGATCTTCAAGGATTTGTGAAGCTCAACTACTTAGATTTAGAGTTTTCTATAGCTCCTTTTTGGCTTTTGCATAGGGAGTAGCTGACCTCGTTGCTGTAGTGTTTCTGTCTGTATAAGCTGCTATTCTGGGGAAAGAAAAACCTAAAGCAAAATTTGGGAATAATCACTGGAGCCAAATCTCCCAGTCCTGCAGTCAAACCACAGAGTAATCCCTTTTCCAGGCTGGTTAAACCCCATTTTACAATAGCTCTCTCTTGCTTGAGAGGATCCTGTTGAAGGATCTCCATTCTTTTCTGGTTAGAAATCTTGTTCTCTAATTCCTGTCTGAGGTCATAGACACGAGCTGGTTCTTCAGCCACGGTGCCCTGTTGGTTAAAGAGCTCTTTTCTCTCCCTACCTTGTAGCAGTGCATTTCCACACCCAAACAAATGTCTCCACAGAAGGGAAAGGGGTTTCAGTGACACCCCTAGTTTGAAGGAGAAGCTCCAGAACTTTGTATTTCTCTCCCTGTGCTTGGCCCAAGGCCCTGGTTGGACTTTGGAAATGCTTCTCAAAGCCTGTAGCTGCTTCTACTGGCATGCCATAAGCCCAACTGTCCCCCCTTGATTGTTGTGAACTGAAGAAGGAGCACAGAGGTGCTCAGGTGCTTTTTGGGGTGCCTTAGCCAGGTGTCAGATGCGTCTCTGGCACCTGTGCACGGTTTTTGTTCTTTTGTTTCTGTATCGATTATTTTCTCTTTTATTAAAACCTTTGCTTTACAAAGCACACCCAGGGAGCCCTCTGGCAATATTATTAAGCCACTCTGGGAGGTTGCAGGTCAACCCTCAGACTTGCTGCACTTCAGGGGGCTCATTTCACTCTGGCCAGGTGTGAGACTGTGTCAGTGTACACCAGGATTTGTGCAGAGAGAGCAGTGACATCCCCGTGCTGGGAGATGGGGATCCCACACCAAACCTGCCTTGGCACAAATTGGAATGCCCTCCCTGACAAGAGAAAATGGCCTAGCCCCGTGCTCTGGAGCTGTTAGAACAGCTTGAGGTGGTACATCTTCGAGTGTTGATCCAGCCTGTTCTTATTGCACCCCTCTCACCAGAGGGACGAGGCATTCTGCTCTGCAAAGCCAGGCTGCAGCTCCAAGGAGAGAGGGGATCTAGAGGAACTCATCACTTCTCTCATTCTGCTCTGCCAAGCCAGGCTGCAGCTCCAAGGAGAGAGGGGATCTAGAGGAACTCATCACTTCTGTCCTGCTGCTGTGCCAAGCCAGGCTGCAGCTCCAAGGAGAGAAGGGATCTAGAGGAACAGTGTCCCTTCTGTCCTGCTACTCTGCAAAGCCAGGCTGCAGCTCCAAGGAGAGAGGGGATCTAGAGGAACAGTGTCCCTTCTGTCCTGCTCCTCTAGCCCGGTCCAGGAGCAGTTTCTGTCTGTGAAGGATCTGTACTCCTCACAGCAGGGTTGTGTCCACTCCTGGGTGAAGCCGCAGCCCTGGGCTGGGATGCAGCAGTTTCTTGGCAGACCTTTTTATTGAGAACACAAGAAGTGAAGATGAAATTCACTTAAAACTGTGGAGTAGCCTGCCATGTGTTGGAGAAGATGCTGGCTCTGAGGCCTGGGAGCTTTTCTCTGTTTTTGTCGTTTTTTCTGTTAACTTTGCACTCCCTCAGTTGCGTCTGTCATGTCTGTCATTCCTGGTGGAGCAGGGAAAAGCCTTAATGGCAGGGCTGGGCCTGCTTTCCTTTCCTTTTGATTAATTTAGGCTTTTTGATTAAATGACAGCTTTCATCACTTTCAGCAGGCACTTTGTGACAAGGCAATTTATAGATGCATTGGCATTATATGATTAGGACAAGCACAGTAAATAACAAATGAGAGCGGTGATTTATTTTGATATTTAAACAGATCCTCCTCCAAATTCAAAGTTCATGCTGTTTTCATATACAGAAATGTGTTTGATTTGTTGGCTGGGCAATCTAATACTTGGTGCACCTTCCAAGGATAACTGCTGCCACACAGTCCTGAACACAAAAGACAAAATGTTCAATATCCCTGTGAAGTTTGCTCTGTATTTCTGCAAAACCCGAGCTAACTAGATAAAGGTTAGAGTTCAAACAACTCTTTTGGTGTTTCCATCTCACACCAAACATGCTGATAATTAAATGTCATGTCCTGGTTAATCAGCAGCAGTTAATCTCCAGCTGCCATCTCAAAGTCAAGGTTTACAGCCTCTCACCCAGCTGTGCAGACAGACAAGTGCTGGTGACTGACACAACTCTGGAGTTGGTTAGACGTTTTCTGGAAGTGTATCTCTTCTCCAAAAGTAATTTCAGCAAACTTGAAATACTTGAAAGATGTGTGTTCAATTAGACAAAATAAATAAAACACGGGAAGAGCAGAAGCAGAACGTCCTACCATTTTCTTTCCAGGGTTTTGGAACAGAATATTTTGAGTCTTCATTATGAGATGCTCATTTTGTTTTCAACAGCTAAATTGATGTTGTAAAACAAAAAAGATGGGTGAAAGATTTTACTCACTGTGAAGAGAAAAGGATTTGTTTCATTTTTCTGGGGAAATATTCAAGAGCTCTGGGGTTCCTTGTTTCTGTTGAGTGTGTGGTTGTGTTACAGAGCTGGATTCCTCTGTGTGATTTTGTGCAGTCCCACAGGAACAAGCTGAAGGATGAGTGAGGAAATTCCTGATGTTATGTGACCCCCACCTTCACAAATCCAGATTTGGGTGCCTCCTCTGGACAGTAATTTGAAGCACACAGGCCCTGGAGTGTGGTACATGTTGATGGGGATGCTTTCAGCCAAAGGCTGGGAAGGCAGGGCAGGAGAATCACGTTGGTATCAGGTGTTGTAGGTGCACATAACAGAGCATAATCAGTGACTTGTCACCTACTCATGCCTGATAACAGGTTAGCTGCAGCTCTGGATACTTTCCAGCAGCTTCTTCTAGAAAGCAGCTCTCAAACCACCCCCCAGAACAAATAATAGCAATTAGAAGCTCATGAAGTTGTCAAGGCTGAAGGTAAAACATGTTCACCAACCTAAGAACATGCCATCTTCTCTGGGGACATTTTGAGCAGATCCTGCCCCTGTCCTTATTGAAACAACTCCTCAAATGTGGGATTTCTTTGCCCTTTGACTTGTTTTGCATTTCCAGGGGCCAATATTGGAGAGTGTGTCGTTCTCACTTTGTCATCTGCTAAAAGAACAATTCTTGGGTCTCCTCTTGCCTCATGGGAGACTCTGCAGGAGTGTAATTTTTCTGCTCTCACTTTTGTTTTACATGCCATGCTAATTACCTTGGTTTTGAAGAAGGCTGATTGGTCTATTAGTCTTCTGCTGGTTTATTTGTCTCAACCCTTTAAGGATGAGATAAAGAAGCAGGTTTCTCTGTTTAATGTAATAAATGGGTGTAAGTCTGAACAAGGGCTCAAAGAGAAATAAAAGGCAGACTACTACCAATAAAAAAAAAAAAGGCAATTTTGAGGGAGGGGGGTTAAATATACAAGAAGAGAAGACTGAAATGTCATTAAAGGGCTAAGGCATCACACCCAGATGGCTGTGCATGTTTGCTGCAGATGTCTACAGAGGTCACACAAACTGTCATGCAAAGATCCAGGGTTCTGTGATTCCAGAGTGTTTATGCTGATTCACAGGTTAGAATAATTTCTCTGAAAATTCTTGAGATCCCTGATAATGATGAATTCTTTCTTAAAAGCATTCTTTTCTTCCTAAATAGCTCTGATACAAGACTCTCTGGCAGGCTGAGCAGCATGACATTTTAACCCTTGATTGGGTAGTCCTGATTTCTCTCCAGTTCAGTCTTGTTAATAATCTTTACTTGATTTACAGCTATAGAACTGGGCAGCAGAATTCATCTGCTTGTTACAGGGCAGAGCACCCTGGGATTACTCAACTGGATACATGGAAATCTGTTGATGGAGAAATAGTTCTTTCTCTGCACTGGGGTGGGGAGGTTTACAGCTCACAGTGGGATTTAACTCTGATTCACTGAAGGTGAAGGGGAGGAACAAAAATCTGCCAAGTTAAAAAGTTCTCTGATGGAGAAAAGGTAGAATTGATGGATAAACAACCTAAACCACGGATACCAGGATTCAGCAATGGTGTTAGAGATGAAATACTGTGGATCTTAGTACTGCTTTCCCAGAGTTTAAATGCAAGGGGAAAATTGAAATTCACCCTTTTTTGGAACTTGATATTTTGAATGCAGATCTCTTCATGGTAAAACACCAATCCCAGCCTGAAGCTCCCTGACAGACTGGGTGATTTCTAGGGAAGATTGATGTAGAGGCTTCCCTGTGGAAGGGGATGAGCCTCCCTGGTGCCAGGAGCCAGCAATGCCCTGCAGAGCTCCTGCAGCTCCTGACTCAACAGCTCAGGGAGAGAATCCTCCCTCAGCTCAGAGCTCTGCCTGTGTCTCCAGGAGAGCTGCTTCCTCTAGCACACACTCCATGGAGATCTCTGTGTGCTCCAAGAAGCATTAGTGCAGCTCACACCCTGACCCTCAGGTGAGACTCTGGAACCAAAAGCCCTCCAGTTTTTCCTGGTAGCCCTTTCTAAGAGCTGCCATAGTTCTCCTGCTTGGAAACGTTAGCCCCTGCAGGTTAAGCATATGTTTATTCAAATTCTCAGGAAGCTGTGGGTTGAAGGATGCATTTTTGTCCTGGTTTCTGTCTGCCTATTCAAGGTTTTTGCTTCTATGCTGGTATGTGCTGCATGTGGTGGTTAGAGGCACTCAGACACTGGGACATCCGTGCCTGAGAGGACAGTGTGGGTGTGTTGGTGGAATTACCAGGAGGACATCTCAGGAGGCTGGAATTGAAATGCTTTTATTACCACAGGAGAGCAAATGAGTTGAAATGGGTGTGCTACTTACAGAGCTCATGTTAGGGTTTCTTATTAACCCTTTTCACATTACTTGTTCCATTATGCCGTTTTTTTTTTTTTCCTTTGTGAAGAGAACAATTAGGGACAGTTGTAAATATTGATTTTACATAAAAATAGGGGCATAAATCAACCCCAAATTCAGGTTTGAAAATGTGCACGTGAGGAGATTTGGATCCGTTGTTATCAGCTAATTCTTTCCCCTCAATGTATACCCTCCCAAATTTAGACAAGCCAGGACACAGAATAAGAGTGTGTGTAACTCTGGGCCTTTCCATCCAAGCTCACTTCTGCTTCTGGCCCTTGTTACAGTCAGGTTTGCAGTAGCTGCCCCAGCTGTGCAGAGTGTCAGTGGCTGAACACTGCAGAGCCATGCACAAATGCACTCCAGTGCACCTTTGCCCATGAAGAGGCTGCAAGTGTCTCTGCAGATACTGGGTAGGTGGAAACAAGTGACAATTTCTGCATACATGAATGGAGAGCGTTTATAGGTGGTGGGAAATGGGATTTTCTGGAGGCTGGCAGGAAATGTGATCTTTGGATACCTCCTGAAGGCAGCACTGTCTCTTGAGTTTACATCTTTTATCTCTGTGAAAGCTTACTCCAGATTTCTGGATCTTTTTGCTTCTGCTTAGGAGGCTGCACTGAAAATCTTTCTCTGTTGTCCATGGTATTATTTATCCTTAGGTGTCAGCCAGAGAGTGGGCTCTCCATCTTCCTTGTGAGGAGAAGCAAGTCCTGGAGCAGGAATGTTCAGGCAAGAACAAAGCAAAATCTTTGCCTTGGCTGCTTGATGAGAGAGTTGAACCAGGAGCCAAATCCAGTTCTTACTCTTGGTTTCAGCCCTCCATTAGTAACTGATAATCCCGTGAACCTCATTTTCCCTACTACTGGCTAGTTTTAAAAGACTTTGGGTAGAATCCACATCTAAAAATGAATAAATGTTGCATTGTGTGGGTTCTCTACTGTCCCTACTCGAGATCTTCTGATTTGTGAGTGGAGAAATGTGTGAGGCTTTTCTGTAAATGTGATCTGGGAGCCAAGCTGGGCTGCTCTTGGTGCAAGTTGATGTATTGTCCTGAGGCACAACTAGACTTTGATTAACACTTTTATTGCTAGTGCTTGATACAGAGGAATGAAAATAAATGTCCTCCTCTCTTGTATTTTAACTTAAATATTTCATTTGGACTCATCTGGGGTTTTTTTCATTATTATTTTTGGTACATTTGATTTTCACAGTTGTTTGCTAGTCCAACTGGCCCGAGGTGTGGAGTGAGCCTCTCTGTAAGCACCTGCTGCTGCTGGAGGCACCATGACCCACAGCTTTAATGCCAAATGACATTTCTAAGTGCTTGGGGACATTGTAACCAGGCCTGGGATGTTTCCTTTGCTGTTTTCTACCTGACCTGGTAGGTAGGCTACAACAGGCTTGGTCTGTTTTGGTCCTTAGCTGGGCAGATTTCCTCCCGGGCTGGAAGCAGCCTGGGGAGCAAAGCCTCACACCCTGAGGCTCAGCTGTAGGACAGCTGCAGGTTGCACTCTCCTTCCCTACCCAAGGAGCTGCTTGTCTCCCTGCCACTGATGCCTGGAGTTTTCTCTTTGCTGTGTTCCAGGCTCTGTGCTGCCCAGGGAGCAGCTCTGAGCTCACAGGCAGGGTCACTCAGCTCTGCACACAGCAGGGACACAA